>OZ012695.1:41963438-41973958 GCA_963942565.1 Maea johnstoni | reverse complement strand
GGACAAGCCACTTATGGGGATGATCGACATTTGAAAAACCTGTTCATTAGAATTAACACAAACTGTTTTTTGGCCATAATTTTCAGGAAGTATAATGTCAACGATCATTGCCATTCCTCTGCACCGCTACCTTTTCTTTCAATGAAATACCAATATTGCTGTTTAATGGTAGTACATTTAGTATATCTGACATGCATAACTCAAATACGATTGTTTGGTATCTTTGTGTCCTGCGAAAGTCATTACTGCAGCTCACAAAGCAAGGCTTTTCCCTGCAAATATGTGCTGTGGATGCTTCCATATATTCTTATAAACTACGATGGCGGCAATATATGACTTGTTGTTTATTATATACCATCAGAACTGGAACCCTTTCAGGTTTACTTAGAAATTCATTTTGTGAAAGTCTAAACAACAAGCCCTATTACCTTAAGCAAATGCAGACGACAATTAAGGCTTTGTTAATGGTCTAGAAAGCGAGTTACACTGCTTCGAGTTACTTATCCAACATATCCAATCATAAAACTGGCCCTGTTTTCACAGGATAGACTCTTTCTCCACGCAGCCCCTAGGAAGGAGGTCAAGGAAACTTATGATCTTGGAATCTCCTAACTAGGGTTAGGGTTAGAGTTAGGGTCAGGAATCAGGTCCAGGGTTAGGGTTACAATACCCCTAGTTAGGGTATCATAAGTTTCCTTGACCTCCTTCCTGAGGTTTGTGCGGATAAAGGGTCTACCGTTTCACAGAGTACAAAATACAGAATATCTAAGCTGAGTTTTCCTATATTATAACTAAACGTTTAGTAAAATAGTTTTTCATATTAAAATTAAAACGGTCAATATGCTTGCGACTCAACTATGTTGATTTGATGATTGGAGATGTATGTATCATGGTAAGTAAGAATAGTTATGACAGAACATTACTTACCCGAACAGACCGTATCAGCGGTCATATGATAATACACACATATGACTAATACGGAAACAGCCCATATCTCATTCATTAGTGACAGAATTAGATAGAAGTCAAGAAACGACACGCAGAATTGAAAATGGAAACCGTTATTACAAATATTTATTTTAAGTAAGCCAGCAACTGATAGCTAAAGAACGAAACAACATTTCCGCATTAAAATTCAGTAAAGCAGCCAAACCCAGACAAACCAAATGAAAAGCGTGTTTTGAATGCTTATTCGAAGAACCCTATTTAGTTTATCCTGCAGACCAGAAAGTTTAAACCTCCTCATGCGGTTATATAGGTCGCAGTAATCATGATCAAGCACTTTTCAGTTCGTACAAAGAAAGATGTACTTTTGAATGTGTTGCATTAAACCTGAGATTGTTGTGTTTCTGTTGCCGAGGTTGGTAGCGTTTTCTCTAAATTGAAACGCATTATGAAATAGGAACCAAATAAAATGAATTCCAAATAAATTTATATAAGAAACAAAACTCCTACACACACCAATTGCTGCTGTCATTATATTCGAGAGCTACACAAACTTTGAAATGACCACATGTGTGACCATTGGCACTAAACTTCACGGCCACTAAAAGTGCAACACACAAGAACTGCTGCTGCCACTATTCGAGAGCTACGCAAACTATAAGAAGAGCACACGTGCGGCCAATTGCACTTTACCTCACTGCCATTAAAAGCGCTACACACAAGAACTGCTGCTGCCACTATACGAGAGCTACGCAAAAAAATAAGAAGAGCAAACTTGTGGCCAATTGCACTTCACCACACTGCCATTAAAAGTGCTACACACAAGAAGAATTGCTGCTGCCACTATGCGAGAGCTACGCAAACTAAGAGAAGAGCACACTTGTGGCCAATTTCACTTTACCTCACTGCCATTAAAAGTGCTACACTCAAGAAGAACTGCTGCTGCCACTATTCGAGAGCTACGAAAACTAAAAGAAGAGCACACTTGTGGCCAATTGCACTTTACCTCATTGCCATTAAAAGTGCTACACTCAAGAAGAACTGCTGCTGCCACTATTCGAGAGTTACGAAAACTAAAAGAAGAGCACACTTGTGGTCAATTGCACTTTACCTCACTGCCACTAAAAGTGCTACACGTACAAGTATATGATGTACTTTCTTAGGTATTGGCAATTGATTTCATCCATTATGATTTAAGTAACGCAGGATTTGAATGAGATAAGGGCCTAGGGACCAATGAAATAAAGGCTGGGTAATTGGCTGGCAGCCTCAGCTTGGCCTTAGATTGCGCTGCTGTTCTACCCCTGTTGAAGGCGAATCATTTGTTGTGCAAATATGCTCAATCCCTGCTTTGCAAACATGCTTGGCCGGTTAATAGACCTACATTCCGCTCATACCTTTATGTCTAAAAACACCTTTCTCCCCTTGAGGCGTGACATTGTTCATGTCGTATCGCTTGGGAGACAGACGTCCACTAATTTAGAGGCAAGAGTCAGGACGTTTCTCTTATCCAGGATCGACTCCGTGACAGGGAAGTCATCAGGTCGTTACACACAACTGCAGTTTGACAATGGCTCCACTATCAGGAAACACGTCACAAGAAAAACCTGTCATTTTAAATGCTGCGAGTGGTCTTCTGGATAACCATAAATAATTTGCATGTCCCATTGATGCCCAGAGGACACTCTGGCAGGTAAGCTTTCAAGGACTTTCAATTTAAGACGTGAAATTTGCAAATCCAGCGCAACTTTGGGACCACCCATAAGGACAGGATGACTGGACCCCCCCTCCCCCCCTTTTTGCAATTGACATCAGCGACGCCATGCTTTAACTGCGAAAATTTAATTTTGAGTAAAATAATAAGAATTAATTATGATTGATATCATAAATGGATGCCAGCAGCTTTCCCACAGGGCTTGTTTTGAAAAAAAACCTTTGGAATTTACTACTGATGCCCTTGAGATGGGAGATGAAACGTGACTTTTTTCATGTTGTTAGGCTTGGGCAACAGGCGTACATTAATTCAAGGGGAAAGGGGTTACTTTTCTTCTCGTAACCCATCACGACTTCGTGAGAGGGAAGTTAACAGGTCGTCACACACAACTGCAGCTGTAACAATATCTCTACCATCGGGTAGCACATAACAAGAAATTGTCAGTGGAAAAGGTCGCATTTAAGGACATCCAGTAGACCGTGATGTAACACAATGTGCATCTGATCTTTGGGTAGAATTAGGTTTATATGTGCAATAATACGGAAGGGCGCAAACGACTGGAATTTTAAAAATGTGCTTTTGGGATCCGTGCGCCAAATGATGCTGGTCGGCACGCGGATCTCTGCGTCAATAGACTATCATGGCAAGACGTTGCTCGGCCTTAAATGCAGGTTGCAACATAGGTTCTTAAACGTTTTGCAGAGCGGGGCAAGCTGCCCCTAAAGTTTGCTTGCCTTCCACTTGCCCTGCCACTCCGTTAGACAAAAGTGAGTTACACTCTGCCAAAAACATTACTTGCCCAGCGTGGCAAGTTAGGGTCTTTATCTGCTTGCCTGATTGCCGTTTTTTGCAAAATTTACTGGTTATGTAGCACGCTGACATGCCAGAAAAGGGGGGCAAAACTCCTAACACATTGATTATACATTGACACATAGCTCTCATTGATGGGTCATGTTCAAAGTTGAGGCACTTTGTGTTCACACCAGGCGTGAAAGAGCTAATGATAGCCGACTCATTACTACTTAAAGTTAAAATATGGTAGATAAAGTGGCTATTAACTAAGTTCTAAATTCATCGTAATGATTTACCAAATATAACTTTTCAGAAGAATGTAACTCTCTTAATTCATAAGTGACATTTCAGATATGTGATAAACATGAACATAACACACTAATACAAATATCTGAATTTGAATGATCGAAAAACTGAAACGATAAAAGGTCATACATGTCCTAGATAGATCGGAATGTTTACACAAACAGGCCATACAACTAGAATAAGAAGCATGGTTTGAATCTTATGAGGGAAATATCTCTACGGATGGTTTCTTATGGACCAGTAAGTGTTAAGTACATGTGTTATGCATCCATGGTCATACATGTATAGATCAGGGTACCATGAGTAGGCTGTTTAAGATTTGAAGCACACCACACCACATAAGTTTGTCATAAGAAGACGCTTTGCAGATATAGAAATGTTTGGTTACTTGGTACTGATGCTGGTAGTGTTGCTGAATTCAGCAGTTTCCCAGGATACTTCAGGAGATCACCAATGTGGACCAGGACAGGAGCAGTGCGTACAGAACAGCGTGGAGAGGATGCGTTATGAAATGGATGCCATGCAAGATGACCTACGGAGACTTATAAAGGAAAACCAACAGCTTTCAACAGAAAGTGCGATTGTTCGTATAGATTTACAACGAGTGAATCAGGAAAACCAGGAACTCAAAGGTGGTCTAGAGAGAGTGGGAAGGGAAAACGAGCAGCTTTCAACAGAAAATGTGCTTTTTCGTAAGGATCTACAAAGAGTGGGTCAGGAAGTTAAAAAGTGTAAGTTTAATCTTTGGTCCAGTTAAACTTCGTATAAAAAATATAAAACTTCTTATTATAGGTATTATTGACTACTGGTTATGACGTCTCCCAAGTGGTCGGGGGTTTGAGTTCGTGGTGTATCACTACAAACAACTATGCATTTTTTGCTGAACTTAAGTGAATTTTTAATGAGCTTGTGTGGAGAAATATTTAGAAAAAAATCTAAATCATTGGTGTTTCCTATAAATGAATATATAGGAATATCTAAAAAATGAATTACACTAATTTCTTCTCAATTTACGAATATCTTTATATGAATTACGAATGTTCCCAATGTTAATATTCAAAATTAGATATAGAAAGTACACTAATAAATTTCGAATAACCATTAAATGTTCAATCATCCTTCAATCAATAAAGAACATGAATAGTTCATTCTATGAATATTCGCAATTCAATTTTACAGATTTCATGACTCATCTAAAATTCATTGAGAGTCTGCATATTTGGCCAATCCTAATCATGTCCTTTTTGACCTCGTCAGAATGTTGTTCTCCTCTGGGAGTGCACGATTTTTTTCTTCTCTGCCAGAAACTTTTAATTTTCAGGCCCAGAATTTGTATTCCTTACCTCTCAGGGCAAGAATAGTTTGTTTTTATTTGATTTTCAGAGCCAAAGAATTGTTTTCTTAAAGAGGTTAGCCCACCATCGCTATTGCACAGAATTTGATATTCAAATTATATATAAAAAAATTATAAGTTATAGTATAAGGATTTCCATTTGCCTCAATCCGCTTTGCATCGTGACTCAGATATGTGGCAATGTATAACGTTGATAAGCACTTTCAATGGTGCCTTTGCAACTAATGCCCTTTCGGACTAGTTGTAAAAACAACAAAATTTCTTTCGGCATCTAGAGGTTTTTGCGCAAATTACTTGTTTGTACTTGCTTACAGCGCCCTCTTGATTGAGGTTTAACTAGTTACACAAATTAGTGGAGAGAATGTGACCACTTGACAGCACCAATGACCTTTTAAATCGTCTATTTCACACTTAAAACGTTTTATTATGATCATTTGCCAGTGAAATGAAATTGTATATGCCTGGCTTCACCAGCGTGCATACACGCTTTAATTGGTTAATTGGCGTGTAAAGCAACTATTTCTCTGTCAGAGAGCAATTGTACAGTGCGTTCTTAGGTCCATCGGACTTCTTTGTCACGTCTCACGGACGAATCCGCTCTCATGTCACGGTCAGTGAGAACCTACGTCTTTCGATAACAACGGAGCTTGTTTGGGGGGGGGGGCGTGGTTCGTGATCGTTTTTTTGTCTCTAGTGTTTATTGAGATTGACCTATTTCTTCTCTTGGCATGTCCTACCAAAATACTGCACCCTCAATCCAAAATCTTACCTCTAGAATTGAGTCTTTCTGGGTGTCTATTTCATTGTGGTATGACCGATGCTTTAGGCCAGGTTATAGGTAATGACGAATAAAGAAATCCTCTCATCCCTACGTACGCCTATGAATTGATGATGAATCGATTGATGAATGTAGAAATAAATAGGTAGATAGATATACTTTTAACATGTATTATTGGTTTATGTATAAGAATGAAAATTGTATATGATTCACGTGAATTGATTCAAATCAAATCGAGCTCTTCAAATGCCATTTTGTATAACATTTAAATCACATGCGCAGGATTTATTTCACGTGTTTACTCTATGGTATTGTTATTTCAAGTGAAGAATTCGACCATGAAAACTGGATCTACCTACATAAGATGGGGTCGTACAGTTTGTCCGGATGGCACACAAACGCTATATAGAGGTAAGATGTTTTACTTAAAAGAATATTATAGTATTGTTAATCATCCCGTTTTCTGTCATATCGTGGCTACAACGTGACTATAGTCATCTTTTCTTTTAAGGCGAAACAGGCGGACATTCGGAAAACACTGAGAAGCCACAGTCTTTGATAACATGTGCATTTGTCTAAAGCTAGTTTGATTTAAACCCATTCTACTTGATCTTCATAAGCTTAAGTAGCGTATGGGGCAAATACTGAGGCTTTTTCTGACCATTCATACATTATGTATGTACTATTAATAATATTATGCGTGCATCCATCATCATATCTTCATTGAGTAATGACAGAGGACAAGTAGTGTATTAAAGCTTTTTCGATCTTGGTAAAGAAGGAATCTTATCAATGTAGACATACTGTGTATCATGATGAGGTATAAACAATTAGGCTTGTTCTGACCATGCAACATGATGATGATGATGGTGATGATGATGATAGTGATGATATATTAGTGTAAAAGGCAAGATGACACTAATTTTGCCTAAAATGCAACCAAGGTGCACGAGTATAATGAGATGATGAAGCAAGATAACTGCCCAAAATGCAACCAATATGTATGTGGTGTTGGATCAAGAACTTTACGTATTCATGCCTGTATGTTGGCAATCATTAGCCAGTCTACTAGCCATTCACCCAGTTATGTAGAATATTACTTTCGAGAAATGATTGTGTCGGCAGACGCCAAAGACGTAAACCCTCCGCTTGATCAGTTTTTGGCATGTATGATGATACTTTGTTGTTGAATTAACGGAATCATGCTTTGGTATAAGTGAGTTGTGATCTAAGGTGGTGGGTGGCCAGCAAAACGGACATTTAATTGCTACATAGCCATGTAGGTGATAGATATTCATGCCTATTCATCTTGATTAACTAGACGACTAGTCACTTTTAAAATACATCTTGATGGAAAATTGGAATTTTGTTTGATGTCACAAAATCTGTCATATTGTTGCTAAGTCGTGACTGACATGTTGTAAGTTTTAGAGGAGCCCAGAGTATTCAGGGGGAAAATAGGCTTTACCACAAGGCACTGACAACTTCTCACATGTCCCGGCTGTGATTTGAACTCAGGCAGTACTAATGATGAGAGAGGGCGAGTGGTTAGTGGCAACCCCTTAGACGACTAGTTGTCTATTAAAGCAGGCCACCAGTTGATGGTTGTAGGAATCAACTTTTCTTTTACTACTAATAACAGTGATTACACGTTAACAGTTTATTTCCCTCCATTCGTTTTGCCTTGTGATATGATTTTGATCAGTTTGTAGTGCAACATGGTAGGATAGTAACCCTCCATTGTGGAAGAGGAAGTATACCTGTACCAAATGATGTATCAAAATATGTTCATCTATTTACTTTTGGGGCGATCTGATCATTAGTCAGTAAACATGACTGAGTGATCGAGTCTATTGTGATATATAACAACCCATTATGTATACCATAATCATTTATATATCATTTCATATTCGAGATGTGCTAATATCACTGTTGACAGCATCTGTGAACCAATATGTCATTTTACAAAGGTCAGTAATAGGAGTCTACTTGTTTGCAGGTTACACTGCTGGTGCATATTTCTCACATGCTGGAGGAGGAAGTAACTACATATGTCTCCATAGCCAACCAGAATGGGGGAGGTACACAGACGGATTTCAGTCTTATGGTTACATATATGGCACAGAATATCAGATATATGAAAACAATCCATTCCCCAAATCACCAATAGCTCTCCACGATAATGATGCTCCTTGTGCTGCATGTTACACCCCTAAAACTGCAACCATCATGATACCTGCCAGAACAACCTGTCCTGACGGCTGGGGTAAAGAGTATGGAGGGTATGTCATGGCTGGGGCTCATAGTCATAAAGGTAGAACTACCTATGTCTGTGTGGATGGAGATCCCGACGTGCGGGCAGGAGGTGGTGCAAACCATAATGGAGCATTGTTTTATAATACAGAGGCCGCTTGTGTTCCTTTACCATGTCCTCCTTATGTAGATGGAAGAGAAATCACATGTGTGGTCTGTTCAAAGTAGTTTCCGTCATTTCATAAAATGCTATATTACCTAAACTCTTCTTGTAAGTCAACAAGGGAGTTTTTAAAGGCAAAACACCTCAGCATATCCAGGTCACATTTTGAGGTCATTAATACAATCGGTATATTGTTAAAAATTTCAAATCCCAATGTGTTATATAAAGTCATTAGTCTTATAAAAGTTCAAGGATATTTTATGGCCAATGTTTGGTTAGATTCAAAATCATCAAATTTTAGTTTATGGAACTCAGCGGGAGGTTTAGTATGTTGGCCTAGTTTGCGGTTATATAGAAAAAAAGCTTTCCGACGACTGCTGAAATTTCAAATCGAAATGTTCAATTTAAGTCATTAGTCTTTTAGTTAGTTTAATGGTATTTAGGGCAAAAATGTGGATATATCAAAAATCGGCAAATTTTTGTTTTATAGAACACAGCGGGAGATTTATTAAGTTGACAGAAATTTGATGTTGACACATTTCGCTCATTATTGACAATATGATATAAATGGTATTAATGTTATGATTCCTATGTTTCTAAATTTGTCCAACCTCAGTTTCTTTATGAAGGAAGACCACGCCCTTCCTGGGAATATTGTTTACCATTGCCCTTAAATTTGTCCAAATCAAAGAAAATTATGAGTATTCCTAATGTGCACTTCAGATTCATTAGTAGTATGTGTCCAATGATCACAACATTCCGACAATTCTTGGTTCAACTATCATTTTCACTGTCAGTACTGTCAATTGAAAGAGTTGCTGTAAAATAACGATTTATTCGATTCTCATAGTGGATGGAATAATTTCAGTCTTTAACCTATTCGTATCTGGACTTCACAGATAGCCCGACATTTGTATACATAAATCGATAATTAACTCGAGTTATATTGGATGATGATTGTTAAACCCAACTGGTACTATAACCCTCAGGCCAGTATTTCTCAGTATTGGTTCATTCTGATCATATAACAGTACTCGTCAGACCTGTGTTTACTCCAGAGGAAAATCGGTTTATATGATTATACCAAAGTTGGTTATTGATATACTAATTATTCCCTAACCCTTGTGTTTGGTTGAAGCCCACATTGTTTTCCCAAATACCTGGTGGGTAGTTTTATTTTATTTTTTTGAAATCCGATTCCAAACATATAGCATAATACTTGAAACAATATAAGGAACCAGTGAGGTCGGAGATGCACTAGGGTGCATCCAAAAAGTGTCTCTCTGGCTGTCAACAGCATGGCGACAATACTTAGTACGCCAATTACTAATATAAAGGAGATGGCCGAATGCCCAACATGTATCACATATTTAAGCTTCCCCCCAGCTTCACCATGATAATTGCTTTGAATATGAAATCATAGGTTAGAATCTGTGATGTACAATATTATGATTTAGCATTTTATAAAGTCAAAGCCAATGTCGTGTAAAATGGTTACTATGTAGGTTAGCGGATTACTATGGAAAGGTTTGTAGCAGTATTTACTGCTTGACTAGTCACAATCTGGAAAAAGAAGATTTCAAACAACAAATGACGCATAAGGGTAGGAAACTGCGAATTAAATGAAAACCAATGTGCTTGTTTAAAGGGAGTTCAATATCAAGGTATGTGTTATACCCCTTCAGTACTTCAAGCGTTTTCAATTAAACACTTTCTATCGATATTACTTTCTATTGACAGTTTGATACGTATTGTTTAGAATACTAACATGTATGTCATGCGAAGGTCATTGCATACTCTTCTCTGCAGGAAGTTATTTTAAATGCCTCCATATATTCTTACAAACAGTGGTGATGGAAGTATATGTTTTGTTTTGTTTTCAATATGTGTGGTTAAACTAGGTTGTATTGTAAATATCCACTTTATTGCATGTTTGTGAAAAAACACTAGTGTTTTCAGAAAAAATACTCTAACAATGTTCATACATGCAGCTTATAATGCTTCATACAAGTCCCTCTCAAAACAATTTGTTTTCAGCTCAAAGCATCAGTTATGTGTAGACTTCAAAGTTTGCCAAGAATACACACAAAAAATGAGGACCCTTAAGCCTGGATCACACAGGCAGGACATGGCTCAAGACACTGCCAGGACGTGCCACGATCAGGAATTTCGTTCAGAAAATTCGTTCAATTCCTGATCGTGACAGCGTCCCGGA
>OZ012695.1:41883438-41958438 GCA_963942565.1 Maea johnstoni | reverse complement strand
TGAAACACATTATGAAATAGGAACCAAATAAAATGAATTCTAAATATAAATTTATATAAGAAGCAAAATTCCTACACACACCAATTGCTGCTGTCACAATATTCGAGAGCTACACAAACTCTGGAAAGACCACACGTGTGACCATGGCACTAAACTTCACGGCCACTAAAAGTGCCACACACAAGAACTGCTGCTGCCACTAAGCGAGAGCTACATATACCATAAGCCGAACACAGATGAGTGATCTTGGGCACTGACCTCGCTGCAAACAACAAAGTACTACAAATACTAACTGCTGCTGCAACCATGCGAGAGCTTAAAGAAAAATAGCCCTTTTCTGCAGTAATGGGATTCCATATATAGGGCCGGGTGGGCACTTGAACATGCTTAGCAAAACTTGATAAAATAAACATTTGAATTCAGTGGTATATTTTTCAAGTGTATGGTGTACTTTCTGTGATATTTGCAATTGATTTCATCCATTGTAATTTAAGTAACGCAGGATCTAAATGAAATAAGGGGCTAGGGGCCAATGGAATAAAGGCTGGGTAATGGGTGGCAGCCTCCGCTTGTCCTTAGATTGTACCAAGGACATGTACGTTGCTGTTCTACCACTGTTGAAAGCGAAAAATCTGTTGTGCAAATATGCTCAAGACCTGCTTTGCGAACGTGCTTGGCTGGGTAATAGACCTACATTCCGCTCATAACCTTATGTCTAAAAACACCTTTCTTCCCTCCCCCACCCCCACGAGTTTGTTGAAAACAATATCAGTCTCCTCGATGCAAATTGATAGGTAAAATCCTCAGCTAATTGCATTCGGAAATGACCAACTTCCTCATTTTCTGCCACTGAAGATTTCATTTGTAAGCAAAACCGCTCATGCAGGGGTATCTTTACAGAGTGGCATTCTATACATCTAAACGTTAGAAAGGATACCCAAGACAAAATGCCTCTGTTATCTTTTCATTATAGAAATAACATCCAAAAGCTAGGAATAAAGAAGTCATACGCAGGCTCTAAGGTGTAGGTGGTTGCACGTATCCTCTTTATTAAATGGTCAGACCTAGTTCATATTTTAGGGTAATATCGGAAATCTTGTCCCATGACGAGATCCATAATCCTCCAATTTTGTAGAGAAAGATGCATTCGTTGTGTGCCATATGTACCAGTATATGTTTGTTTTTTTATGTTTGTTGTTAAGAAATTAAAAAAACATACGTTTTACAGAAACTAAAAAAAAAGAATACTAAGGAAAAACATTGAATAACTACAAGTCACCAGAATCCTTCACACATACCTCACACTATATACAAGACCTTCGCCAATGGTGAAGGACAACAATCATATAAGTGCGCTTCGCTATAGTCCGCTCAACTACTGGGGCAGCCCTCATACCCTTGAGACGTGACTTTGTTCATGTTGTACGACAGACGTCCACTTATCCAGGATCGACTTCGTGACAGGGAAGTCATCAGGTCGTTACACAAACTGCAGTTTGACAATGGCTGCACTATCAGGAAACACATCACAAGAAAAACCTGTCACTTTAAATGCTGCGAGTGGTCTTCTTGATAACCATAAATAATTTGCATGTCCCATTGATGCCCAGAGGACACTCTGGCAGGTAAGCTTTCAAGGACTTTCATTTGTAGACGTAAACTTTGCAAATCCAGCGCCACTTTGGGACCACCCATAAGGACTGGATGACTGGTGACCCCCCACCCTCTTTTGCCATACCAAAAATGTAATTTTGAGTAAAATGATTAGAATTGATTATGAGTGATATCATAAATGGATGTCGCCCCCGTCCCCCCCCCCCCCCCATATTCTAAATACAACCGCTTTAATATCTTATCTATCAATGGTATATCAGGTTGCAAAGCTTTATTAACTATTGGCACATAGGTTAGTTAGCGCTAAGTGTGTGGTCGCTGGGATATCTGGGTGCTCTGATATTTTGGCCATCAAAAGAATTGCCAAAGAAAAAATAATTCTGAGGAGAAATTATTAAGATCAATCATGGATGATATCCCAAACAGAACCCCCCCCCCCCCCCCCACCCTCCTTTTTTCATTACAGTCGGTAAATGACCAAAATTCATGACGAATATCTTTCACCAAGGTTAATCTAACTGAGACAAATGCAAATGACATACACTATGCCGTATTTTAACTTAAAAAAGTATTTTCCATTAGAAATGATTATAATTAGTTATGAGTGGTAAACTGAATGGAGCTATATCCCCCGATTGCAATTTCACTGCCAGCAGCCTTCCCGCAGGGCTTGTTTTGAAAGAAAACTTGAAATTTACTACTGGGGCTTTGAAATTTATTACTTGGGACCTTGAGACGGGAGATGAAACGTGACTTTTTTCATGTTGTTAGGCTTGGGCAACAGGCGTCCATTAATTCAAGGGCAAAGGGGTGACTTAACTTCTCGTAATCAAGCACGACTTCGTGACAGGGAAGTTAACAGGTCGTCACACACAACTGCAGCTTTAATAATAGCTCTACCATCGGGTAGCACATAACAAGATGTTTTCAATGAAAAAGGTCGCATTTAAGGACATCCAGTAGACCGTTATGTTACACCATTTGCATCCGATCTTTGGTTAGAATTAGGTTTATATATGCAATAATACAGAAGGGCGCAAACGACCGGAATTGTAAAAATGTGCTTTTGGGATCAGTGCACCAAATAATGCTGATCAGCACGCGGATCTCTGCGGCAATGAACCATCATGGAAAGACTTTGCTCGGCCTTAAATGCAGGTTGCAACATAGGTTCTTAAACGTTGTTGCAGAGCGGGGCAAGCTGCCCCTAAAATTTGCTTGCCCCCCTGCACTTCCACTTGCCCTGCCACTCCGTTAGACAAAAGTGAGTTACACTCGAGCTCTGCCAAAAACATTACTTGCCCAGCGTGGCAAGTTAGGGTCTTTATTTGCTTGCCTGATTGCCGTTTTTTTGCAAAATTTACTGGTTATGTAGCACGCTGACATGGCAGAAAAGGAGGCAAAATTCCTAACACGTTGATTATACATTGACACATAGCTCTCATTGATGGGTCATGTTCAAAGTGAGGGACTTTTTGTTCACACCAGGCGTGAAAGAGCCAATGACAGCCGACTCATTACTACTTACAGTTAAAATATGGTAGATAAAGTGGCTATTGACTAAGTTCCAAATTCGTCGTAATGATTTAACAAATATAACTTTCAGAAGAATGGAACTCTCTTAATTCATAAGTGACATTTCAGAACTGTGATAAACATGAACATAACACACTAATACAAATATCTGAATTTGAATGATCGAAAAACTGAAACGATAAAAGGTCATACATGTCGTAGATAGATCGGAATGTTTACACAAACAGGCCATACAACTAGAATAAGAAGCTTGGTTTGAATATTATGAGGGAAATATCTCTACGCATGGTTTCTTATGGACTAGAAAGTGTTATATACAATCATATGTTATGCCTCTATGGTTACATAGATCAGGGTACCATGATTAGGCAGTTTTAGATTTGAAGCACACTACACCACACAGTTTTATCTTAAGAAGGCGCTTTGCAGATATAGAAATGTTTTTGCACTTGGTACTGATGCTGGGAGTGTTGCTGAATTCAGCAGTTTCCCAGGATACTTCAGGAGATCACCAATGTGGACCAGGGCAAGAGCAGTGCGTACAGAACAGCGTGGAGAGGATGCGTTATGAAATGGATGCCATGCAAGATGACCTACGGAGACTTATAAAGGAAAACCAACAGCTTTCAACAGAAAGTGCGATTGTTCGTATAGATCTACAACGAGTGAATCAGGAAAACCAGGAACTCAAAGGTGGTCTAGAGAGAGTGGAAAGGGAAAACCAGCAGCTTTCAACAGAAAATGTGCATTTTCGTAAGGATCTACAAAGAGTGGGTCAGGAAGTTAAAGAGTGTAAGTTTAATCTTTGGTCCAGTTAAACTTCGTATACAACATACAAAACTTTTTATTATAGGTATTATTGACTACTGGTTATGACGTCTCCCAAGTGGTCGGGGGTTTGAGTCTGTGGTGTATCACTACAAACAACTATGCATTTTGTGCTGAACTAAAGTGAATTTTTAATGAGCTTGTGTGGAGAAATATTTAGAAAAAAATCTAAATCATTGGTGTTTCCTTTAAATGAATATATAGGAATATCTAAAAAATGAATTACACTAATTTCTTCTCAATTTACGAATATCTTTATATGAATTACGAATGTTCCTAATGTTGGTATTCAAAATTAGATATAGAAAGTACACTAATAAATTTCGAATAACCATTAAATGTTCAATCATCCTTCAATCAATAAAGAACATGAATAGTTCATTCTATGAATATTCGCAATTCAATTTTACAGATTTCATGACTCATCTAAAATTCATTGAGAGTCTGCATATTTGGCCAATCCTAATCATGTCCTTTTTGACCTCGTCAGAATGTTGTTCTCCTCTGGGAAGCACGATTTTTTTCTTCTCTGCCAGAAACTTTTAATTTTCAGGCCCAGAATTTGTATTCCTTACCTCGAGCCAAAGAATTGTTTTCTTAAAGAGGTTAGCCCACCATCGCTATTGCACAGAATTTGATATTCAAATTATATATAAAAAAAGTTATAAGTTATAGTATAAGGATTTCCATTTGCCTCAATCCGCTTTGCATTGTGACTCAGATATGTGGCAATGTATAACGTTGATAAGCACTTTCAATGGTGCCTTTGCAACTAATGCCCCTTCGGACTAGTTGTAAAAACAACAAAATTTCTTTCGGCATCTAGAGGTTTTTGCGCAAATTACTTGTTTGTACTTGCTTACAGCGCCCTCTTGATTGAGGTTTAACTAGTTACACAAATTAGTGGAGAGAATGTGACCACTTGACAGCACCAATGACCTTTTAAATCGTCTATTTCACACTTAAAACGTTTTATTATGATCATTTGCCAGTGAAATGAAATTGTATATGCCTGGCTTCACCAGCGTGCATACACGCTTTAATTGGTTAATTGGCGTGTAAAGCAACTATTTCTCTGTCAGAGAGCAATTGTACAGTGCGTTCTTAGGTCCATCGGACTTCTTTGTCACGTCTCAATGACGAATCCGCTCTCATGTCACGGTCAGTGAGAACCTACGTCTTTCGATAACAACGGAGCTTGTTTGGGGGGGGGGCGTGGTTCGTGATCGTTTTTTTGTCTCTAGTGTTTATTGAGATTGACCTATTTCTTCTCTTGGCATGTCCTACCAAAATACTGCACCCTCAATCCAAAATCTTACCTCTAGAATTGAGTCTTTCTGGGTGTCTATTTCATTGTGGTATGACCGATGCTTTAGGCCAGGTTATAGGTAATGACGAATAAAGAAATCCTCTCATCCCTACGTACGCCTATGAATTGATGATGAATCGATTGATGAATGTAGAAATAAATAGGTAGATAGATATACTTTTAACATGTATTATTGGTTTATGTATAAGAATGAAAATTGTATATGATTCACGTGAATTGATTCAAATCAAATCGAGCTCTTCAAATGCCATTTTGTATAACATTTAAATCACATGCGCAGGATTTATTTCACGTGTTTACTCTATGGTATTGTTATTTCAAGTGAAGAATTCGACCATGAAAACTGGATCTACCTACATAAGATGGGGTCGTACAGTTTGTCCGGATGGCACACAAACGCTATATAGAGGTAAGATGTTTTACTTAAAAGAATATTATAGTATTGTTAATCATCCCGTTTTCTGTCATATTGTGGCTAGCTTGATTTAAACCCATTCTACTTGATCTTCATAAGCTTAAGTAGCGTATGGGGCAAATACTGAGGCTTTTTCTGACCATTCATACATTATGTATGTACTATTCATAACATTAAGCGTGCATCCATCATCACATCTTCATTGAGTAATGACAGAGGACAACTAGTGTATTAAAACTTTTTCGATCTTGGTAAAGAAGGAATCTTATCAATGTAGACATACTGTGTATCATGATGAGGTATAAACAATTAGGCTTGTTCTGACCATGCAACATGATGATGATGATGGTGATGATGATGATAGTGATGATATATTAGTGTAAAAGGCAAGATGACACTAATTTTGCCTAAAATGCAACCAAGGTGCACGAGTATAATGAGATGATGAAGCAAGATAACTGCCCAAAATGCAACCAATATGTATGTGGTGTTGGATCAAGAACTTTACGTATTCATGCCTGTATGTTGGCAATCATTAGCCAGTCTACTAGCCATTTACCCAGTTATGTAGAATATTACTTTCGAGAAATGATTGTGTCGGCAGACGCCAAAGACGTAAACCCTCCGCTTGATCAGTTTTTGGCATGTATGATGATACTTTGTTGTTGAATTAACGGAATCATGCTTTGGTATAAGTGAGTTGTGATCTAAGGTGGTGGGTGGCCTGCAAAACGGACATTTAATTGCTACATAGCAATGTAGGTGATAGATATTCATGCCTATTCATCTTGATTAACTAGACGACTAGTCACTTTTAAAATACATCTTGATGGAAAATTGGAATTTTGTTTGATGTCACAAAATCTGTCATATTGTTGCTAAGTCGTGACTGACATGTTGTAAGTTTTAGAAGAGCCCAGAGTATTCAGGGGGAAAATAGGCTTTACCACAAGGCACTGACAACTTCTCACATGTCCCGGCTGTGATTTGAACTCAGGCAGTACTAATAATGAGAGAGGGCGAGTGGTTAGTGGCAACCCCTTAGACGACTAGTTGTCTATTAAAGCAGGCCACCAGTTGATGGTTGTAGGAATCAACTTTTCTTTTACTACTAATAACAGTGATTACACGTTAACAGTTTATTTCCCTCCATTCGTTTTGCCTTGTGATATGATTTTGATCAGTTTGTAGTGCAACATGGTTGGATAGTAACCCTCCATTGTGGAAGAGGAAGTATACCTGTACCAAATGATGTATCAAAATATGTTCATCTATTTACTTTTGGGGCGATCTGATCATTAGTCAGTAAACATGACTGAGTGATCGAGTCTATTGTGATATATAACAACCCATTATGTATACCATAATCTTTAATATACCATTTCATATTCATGATGTGCTAATATCACTGTTGACAGCATCTGTGCATGAGTATGTCACTTTACAAAGGTTAGTAATAGAAGTCTAATTGTTTACAGGTTACACAGCTGGTGTACATTACACACATTCTGGAGGAGGAAGTAACTACATATGTCTCCATAGCCAACCAGAATGGGGGAGGTACACAGACGGATTTCAGTCGGGAAGTTACATATATGGCACAGAATATCAGATATTTCCAAACAATCCATTCCCCAAATCACTAATAGCTCTCCATGATAATGATGCTCCGTGTGCTGCATGTTACACCCCTAAAACTGCAACCATCATGATACCTGCCAGAACAACCTGTCCCGACGGCTGGAGTAAAGAGTATGGAGGGTATCTCATGGGTGGGTTTAATATCCATAAAAGTAGAGCTACCTATGTATGTGTGGATGGAGATCCCGACGTGCGGGCAGGAGGTAGTGCAAATATCGATGGATCATTGTTCTATAATACAGAGGCCGCTTGTGGTGCTTTACCATGTCCTCCTTATGTAGATGGAAGAGAACTCACATGTGTGGTCTGCTCAAAGTAGTTTCCTTCATTTCATAAAATGCTATATTACCTTATATATTTTTGTAAGTCAACAAGGTAGTTTTAAATACAAACTCCTCAGCATATCCAGGACACATTTTGAGGTTATCGAAACAATCAGTCTATTGTTCAAATTTCAAATCCCGATGTCTTATATTAAGGCATTAGGGTTCTAAAAGTTCAAAGGTATTTTATGGCTAAATTTGGTTAGATTTAAAATCAGCAAATGTTAATTTTATGGAACTCAGCGGGAGGTTTAGTATGTTGGCCTAGTTTGCGGTTATATAGAAAAAAAGCTTTCCGACGACTGCTGAAATTTCAAATCGAAATGTTTAATTTAAATCATGTCTTTTAAACAGTTTAATGGTATTTAGGGCAAACATTTGGATATATCCAATATCGGCAATTTTTTATTTTATGGAACACAGCGGGAGGTTTATTATGTTGACAGAAATTTGATGTTGACACATTTTGCCCAGTATTGACAATATGACATAAATGGTATTAATGTTATGATTCCTATGTTTCTAAGTTTGTCCAACCTCAGTTTCTTTATGAAGGAAGACCACACCGTTCCATGGAATAGTCTTTACTATTGCCCTTATATCTGTCCAAATCAAGGAAAATTATGAGTATTACTAATTTGCACTTCAGATTCATTAGTAATATGTGTCCATTGATCACAACATTCGGCAAATTCTTGGTTCATCAATCATTTTCACTGTCAGTACTGTCAATTATAAATGTTGCTGTATAATAATGGTTTAATTCTGTCCTCATAAATGATGGAATGAATCTGGTCTTCAACCTATTTGTACCTGGAGCCTGACATGTTTATACATAACTCGATAATTAACTCAAGTAAGAGTTGATGACAATTGTTAAACCAAAATGGTTCTATAACCTTCAGTCCAATATTTCTCAGTATTGGTTCATTCTAGTAATATAGCAGTACTTGTCAGAGTTGTGTTCAATCCAGAGAGTTTTATATGATTATACTAATTATGTCCTAACCCTTGGTTTTAGTTGAAGCCCCACATTGTTTTCACAATGTCTGATGGGTAGTTTTATTTTTAAATCTTATTTAATTTGAGATCATGTATACTGAGCAAGTGTCTGCCTACCGCTTCTTTGTCAGAATACGTTTGCTTTAAGAATTCTTACAGCTCCTCTCTGCTATCTTGCAAAAGGGGTTCTCCCCCAAGTCGATTAATAACTCAAAATTTCTGAAAAAATTATACATGATATCACCAGACAAATACTCCTACCAACTCACTATCTTTTTGTACGTAAATTTGAATTTATTTATTTTATTACCCCACATTGATGATGTGTTTTGTAATGTAAAAGTTACAGTCAATAAACAATCAATCAATCAATCATTCCAAACATATAGCATGAGCAATCATACACAGTCCTCCACATTGCCACGCATTTATATAGCGACCAGGCCAATGCGCTCATGGGGATGACCGACATTTGAAAAATAAAGGTTCATTTTAAATCAACCCAAACTGTTCTTTGGCCATAATTCAAGGAAGTATAATGTCAAAGATGTTGCCATTCCTCTTCAGTGGTACCTGTTCTTTCAATGAAATACCATGAACAATGCTGTTTAATGATAGTAAATTAAATGTATCTGATATGCATAGTTCAATTTATATTTTTAGTGTCCTTGTGTCATATGGCATTACAACAGCTCACACAGCAACGCTTTTCCCTGCAAAATTGCGTTGTGAATGCTTCCATATATTCTAATAAACTAAGACGGTGGTAATATATGACTTGTTTTTCATTAAGTATCATCAATAGTTGAACCTTATAAATTCTACTTAAAATCTCATTTTTGTGGAAGTCTGAACAACAAATTCTATTACTTAAGCAAATGCAGACAGACAAAAAGTCTTTGTGAATGTTCTAGCTCGCAAGTTACAATGCTTCAAACTCGACCCCGCCAAATGAATTTGATATTGATCTCAAAACATCCGTTAAGAGTAAACTTCCAAATTAATCAACGATACACAAAGACATGCATTCCGGACTGTCGTCTGACGATTATCCAACATATTCAATCATAAAACTGGCCCTGGATTCACTGAGTAGGAAATACAGAATATCTAAGCTGAAATTAGCTATATTATAACTAAACGTTTAGTAAAATAGTTTTTCAGATTCAGATTAAAACGGTCAATATGCTTGCGACTCAACTGTGTTGATTTGATGATTGGAGATGTATGTATCATGGTAAGTAAGCAATTATCATGGTAAGTAAGTAGTTATGACAGAACATTACTAGGTATGCTTATGCGAAGACCCCTATTTAGTTTATCCTACAGACCAGGAAGTTCAAACCTCCTGATGCGGTTATATAAGTCGCAGTAACCATGAACAAACAGTTTTCAGTTCGTGCAAAGAAAGATGCACTTTTGAATGCGTTGCATTAAACCTGAGACGTTTGTGTTTCTGTTGCCGAGGTTAGTAGCCTCTTTTCTAATCTGGAGTGCATTATGAAATAGGTACCAAATATAACGAGTTCCAAAAATAAATCATAAGAAACAAACATCCTACACACAACAACTGCTGTTGCCACTATACAAGAGCTACACAAACCATGAAAAGACCACACGTGTGACCAATGGCACTAAACTCCACTGCCATTAAAAGGTGGAACACACAAGAACTGCTACGAGATCTACATATCCTATAAGCCGACCGCACATGAGTGACCTAGGGCACTGCTCTCGCTCCATAAAAAGTGCTTCAAATAATAATTGCTGCTGCTACCACAGGAGAGCTACATACATTGTCACCAGACCACACATGTGACCATGGCACTACTCTCCACTAACACAAAAAGTGCTACGTGTACCCACAAACTGATGCTGCCACTACACGAGGGCTATACACACTACACGCCGATAACAAGAGTGAACTTTAATAAGCACTACACTTCACTGACACATAAAAGTGCTAGACACACGAATTGCTGCTGCCTATAGAATGACATTCCTGCAAAATATGGCTATTTTTCTTTAGAGAAATATCACTTTAAGGGAAACCATTTTTTTTTAAGGAAAAATGAAAAGAAATTGTGTATATTTCTTTAAAGAAAAATCATTTTTCTTCAAAAAGATCTTTTTGAAAGATTTTTCCTTTTGAAGAAAAATCCATTTCTTCCTCTATTGAAACTTAGCATGATAGGAAATGGTCACATGGAGCTTTTGAAAGTCACTAGATACAACTTTCAACCCTCAAGAGCACGCTAAAACTCCTTAACTAAGCTGCAAGCCGATGTATTATATACTTCCTTACCTAAATATCGCACTTTTTTGTAGTCATTTCCAATAAAACCGCTTTTAAACTCAGATGTCCGCGTCAAGTGGAAATCTGTAAGACTGTCTCTTCTTGGGTAACACCCCCTCCTAAAGCTGACTGCATTTGACCTATATATATATATTAAGACCTGTACGCCATTACCTACCAAATGGATAGCATCCTCAGGGTAGCAACTAGCAGGATGCACAGCCAGTTGCAGTCGCGAGAACTCCAGAAATGGAGTCCCCCCGACTGTAAGCTCTGGGCACATTTCCTGTAATGCTGTGTGGCAGTGTGCACATTTCCTGTAATGGATGAACAAAATTTGGTCATATAAGATTGAAAGAGTTCCTGAAAATCACTCCAGTCACATATCAGTCACTGATAAAAGTGTAGCAAATGATTACTAATACGTCTCAGAATGGTACGGGTCGATGTTTACTATACGCTTTCTGTGTGGTGGAGGCCAACACAGATGTATGGAAAGCCGTTCTTGCAGAAAAGAACTATCTAGTATGCATGCTAAATTAATTAGGATGCATGCTAAATGAATTATGATGCATGCTAAATGAATTTACATGCATCATAATTCATTTAGCATGCATGCTAAATAGCTCTTTCATTTTCCATGCATGACAATTCATGAATTATGATGCATGAACATTGATTTAGCATGCATCATAATTCATTTAGTATGCATGCTAAATGTATTGACAGACATGCTAAATACCAGCTATCTAGCATGCATCATAATTCATTTAGTATGCATGCTAAATGTATTGACAGACATGCTAAATACCAGCTATCTAGCATGCACCATAATTCATTTAGCATGCAAGTTAAATGAATTATGATGCACGTAAATTCATTTAGCATGCATGCTTAATAAATTATGATGTATGCTGAATAATGTTTTTTAGCATGCATGCAAATTCGTACAGTACCTATCTGTAAAAACATAAAGTAGTTCTTATAGTAGTTCCGTAGTAGCCTTTTGTTTAAACATATGCAATCAGCAAAATGGATGTTAAGGGGCGGACCATTTGATAACCTGGGAGGGGCTATCATTTTGAGGCCTAAAACAAAAAATACCCAATAAACATTTAAACATTTAAATTGTGTATTACGTTTTACTTATTCCATCTTGCTCCTTCAAAAGGAAAATGAATTACTCGAAGGTAAATACTTGTCATGCAATGCTTGGATTTCCTAATTTAATACAGTTTTGAATACTGCAGAATGGCTAATTTTTCCGTGTGACAATTTTCCCTAATTTCTCATTTTTGGGTGTTCCCGTTTCTAATATTACCCAAATGAGGACATATATTTTTTCCGTTTTTAATTTTCCCGTTTTATGTAGACCTTTAATTTTTTGTATACCAGAGATTAAATATTAATGGGTACCTGCATGTGCAGGGCCTTAATTGCAGCAACGCATGTGGCGATGGGACTATAACCAGTCTGGAGAGGCGTCCAGAAATCGATCAACGGCGATGTAATCTGGGAAGTGGCACATAGTAGTTGAGCAGAATTCAGAGCATGATCAGTGGTCATCCAGTGCAATTAGCAATTGTTCCTTGCCACATGTAGATTGCAATGAGTGATGACTGCTAACACTCTGAGTAAACGCTGGTTAGACACTTCAGAGATAAAGCTGGGCCAGTCTATTTAACTAAGGTCAGAATTTCCCGTGTTTATTAAATCCGGACATGAACTGTTTAGATTTTTCCTGTGTTAAGTATTCCCGTTTGATAGCATGCGGGAAAAACGGGATAATAAAACACACGGAAAAAATAAGCCATTCTACAGTAGTTTGATGTGTTTGAATCGATGCTAAATATGGAAAGCCGTTCTTGCAGAAAAGCACTTTTTAGCATCAATGAATTATGATGCCTGTAATTCCATTTAGCATGCATGCTAAATGAATTATAATGCATGCTAAATGAATTTACATGCATCATAGTTCATCTAGCATGCATGCTAGATAGCCTGGTCATTTTTCATGCATCATAATTCATTTAGCATGCATGCTAAATGAATTATGATGCATGTTTAATTAATTATGGTGCATGCTCAATGAATTATGATGTATACTAAATAACGTTATTAAAGGGGAACTTGGGGAAGAACATATCATAGGTTTATATGTAAGCTCATGGACATAGCTCAACATCTGTAATATACAGGGAAGCCCTAGAGCTCCACACAAGGAGAAATCTAAAATTGCAAACAGTGAATAGCACCTCCTCTGAGTCAGGGCCGCCGCCATTTTGAATCTAACTCAACTCTTGCTGCTGTGGTCAGTGTCATTGGTTGGCAAGTGGTGTATTCGATAAGGCCAGTCAGGCTCTGTCTAGAAGGTAGATATTTCACTGCCCTGAATCACATTCAAGATGTTTAGGTATGCAAATCCCTACGACTTTGAACCAATACTAAATGAATTGAAGATGATTGCTGTCCCAGTACTATTAGACACTTCTTGTGTTTACTAACTTGTGTCTCATGGGGTCTAGATGTGTAATGCCAATTGGATAAGGTCGATTACCCCATGCGTGTCCCTTTCCTTTACTTCCTTTTGTTATTACCCAAGGGACCTAGACATAAGACAAAACACCAGTTGTAAGACAACTGACAAAGTCCTGAACAGTCTATTCTCAGTGGATTAATAAACACCATGTTGAGGTACCTATGAAAATTGTCATAAAAAGTTTTTGGATTAAAAGGCCATTCACCCTGACAGTTAGCTGTTAGGGTTGCTCAAGTCTGTAAATATCATTGATTCTCTCTTAAATAAAAGAAAGGGTCACTTGCAATTAGAGATATTTTGGTTTCAACCTTCCTCTATATTGCAGTATTGTTTAAAAATGTATTTCTTCTCAGTGAAAATGGGGTCATGACTGACTATAACCTTAGCTGTTTTAATTTTGTAAGATAGGGAATGATATTTACCCTTCTCATGCTGGCTTGATGTTAAACATTTGATGCATATACCTGTGCTTATATTCGTAAAGCAACTGAATGAAGGTAAATCATGTTGCGACGAGTAAAGTTATACCATTAAAGTAAATAAATCCCGAAATTGATAAATTGCAAGAACACTTATGGTTAAAATATGAGATTTCTAAAAATTGGTTACCAGCTACTATATACAACTGCATGCTTTAGGACAGGTGGGTTTAAAAGTTTCATGGATGCTAACCACTGTTTTTGTCTGACTTTACTACTAGGAAATCTATGAAAGCTTTCTCCACTACCGTGTCCTTTTTACGGCCAATTGCATGCTGCACATAGAGAATTATGACAAGGATGCGTGTACTGCTAGAAGAAATAATGTCATAGTGCATGGTCTTCCAGGTGAAAGTAAAGACCCGATAGTAGCTATGGAAACCTTTAGGTCTCTATGCACAGATAAACTAGGGTTCAGTAAAGAATGGGTAGACAACGTTGACCTCAAAGAAACGTACAGATTCACCCCAAAAAAGATCCCTGGTAAGCCAACCGGAAAATGGCCCCTCTTCGTAGCATTCAATAAGTCAACCCAAAGGGATGAATTTTACCGGGCCGCCCCAAAACTAAAAGATACTGGGATTGTAATTAGGAACGATTTAGCTCCCTGCTTGGTTGCAAAGAGAAATAAGTTGATAAAACAATCAATAGCCCTAAGACAACCTCCAATAAACTACGATACCAAACTTAGAGACTCGTCATTTAGGGTATGGCTGATTGTTAAAAAACCGGGGAGTGATAAATGGGAGCCCCTAGACGAAAAATCTGAAATAGCGCGGTCCACGGCAAAATAGTTCATACGTGCCGTGCACAATCGGAGTCAGATAGTTGCTATCATACCAGCAAATCCTCAAAAGATTTTCTGAGACCCGAATATGATGTAATCATACATGCGTGCTCGACGATTACTCGGAGCTCGAGTTAATCAAGTACTACTCAGCGTAAGCAGAGTGTACAATGTACAAAAGGGGGGAAAACTGGGATTACTGCTAAAAATACACAATGCACTAACACTTAAATTTGCACTCACTTTTTATACTAACACGTTAAAGTTTATTCACAATTGTCCCACAAATACTAAACCGTACAGTCTCAACAACTTACCAAATGGCCCCAAAACTTTACACACAAGCTTAAGATAATCTCGATGAATTGCAGAGGAATGGCTTCTAAAGAGAAGAGGGATGACCTTTTTCATAAATGGAAAATGGAACAGTATGATATAGTGCTATTACAAGATACTCACTGGTCACCAAGTACAATATTAAAAGTAAAAGAGGAATGGGAGTTTAAATGTTTTAATAGCACTTTCTCTACAAAATCCAGGGGAACTTCCATTTTAATAAATAATACGTTTGAATTTACTATAGGACAAACTAAAGTAGATCCAGGAGGTAACTATGTCCTAGTGGAAATAAAACTATCAAATGATTTTGTTTTTATTGTGGGGTCCATATATGGCCCCAATGAGGATAGTCCGAAATTTTACCAAAATTTAGAGCAAAATATAGATGCCCTGGGAAATCCTAATATCATCATTGCTGGTGATTGGAACTCCACTAGAGACTTCTCATTAGACAATAATAACTATAAAGGCCTAAATAACCCAAAGTCAACTAATGCCATAAGTGAGATGATGAAGAAACATAATCTCATTGATATTTGGCGCTTTAAGAACCCAAAAACAAAACGCTACACTTGGCTTCAAGGCCTGTGAAATAAGCAAGCTCGGTTGGACTACTATCTATGTAATGAGGAAATATTAAATATTGCCTCAAATGAAGATATCCTATACAAATATAGATCCGACCACTCACCAATTTCCTTAACACTTACCATAAATGACCAAAAAAGGGGACCTGGCGGGTGGAAATTCAATAATAGCTTACTTAGAAACCCTCAGTTTTCAAAACTCATTAAAAAAGAAATTCTACTATTTAAACAAATACATGCTGCCACGCCCTATAATCCAAACTATGTTATAGGAATGTCAAGGAACCTAGAATTCATGGCAAATCCCCACGTAATATGGGAAACCCTTTTAGCTACATTACGAGGAACCATCATTCAATTTGCCAAAAAACAGAAAAGACATAGAAATAACTGTACTAAAGAACTGGAAAATAAAATTATCACATTAGATAGACTAGTTACAAGTGGCTCATCTAATTTGAACCATCTAGAAGACTTATACGAGCTAAACAATAAATTATTGGAAATAAGAAAAGAAGAATTGAAAGGAGTTCTAATAAGGTCTAGGGCAGAATGGCTGGACCTGGGTGAAAAACCCAGCAAATTTTTTCTGAATTTAGAGAATAGGAATAAGGTCAATAAAATGATAAATGAAATCAAACTAGATGACAACACCACATTAACTGACCAGACATCCATCCTGAATGAACTTAAAAACTTTTACGAAAAACTATATAGTGAACACCCTACTTCAGAAGAGGATAGCGATAAAATTATTTTAACTCCCCAAAAAAATTCGGAAGAAGAAAAATTATCCCTGGAACAGCCAATTACAAAAAGAGAATTAGATTGTGCATTGAAACTCCTAAAAAATAACAAATCTCCAGGCCCTGACGGTTACAGCCCAGAGTTTTACAAACACTTTTGGCCAGATTTAGGCTACCTATTCCTAGATTATGTTAATTATAACCATAAACAGGGTTCCCTTACAAAAACGATATTGGAAGGTACTATTACCTGCCTACCCAAAACAGGAAAATCACGTAATTTAATAAAGAATTGGCGACCAATATCACTCCTCAACACCTCATACAAATTAATATCCACCTGCATCACTAATAGACTTCGCCCTTTACTAAAAAAACTAATTAGCTCGGAACAGAAGGGCTTTTTGGAGGGGAGATCTATAAATGATTGTACCCGACTAATGTATGATATCATAACAGGGTGTGAAGAACAAAATTTGGACGGCCTTATCCTATTAGTGGATTTCGAAAAGGCGTTCGATAGTATTTCATGGTCCTTTATAAATGATTCAATGCAAAAATTCAATTTCGGTGAAAATTTTATTTCATGGGTCAACATGTTCCAAACTGGGTCTACCTCAAAAATTACATTGAATGGTCATTTTTCCTCTTCTCTTACATTACATCGTGGATGCAGGCAGGGGGATCCTATCTCCCCCTACCTCTTCATTCTCTGCTCAGAATTTTTAACATTGGCCTTCAAAAACAATAAACAACTTGAAGGTATTAAAATAATTAATAAAGAGCACAAACTTTGTCAATATGCCGATGATACGTCGGTTTTTATGAAGGCCTCAGAGAAAAACCTTAAAATATGCCTTGATATACTGCAGTGGTTTTATAGAATATCCGGTCTAAAGATCAACCTTAAAAAAACGAAAGTTATCAGAATAGGAAATATAAGGGAAACAGACCGTAGGTACTGTAAAGAAAATAATTTGGATTGGGTTACCACTTTTATTGCATTAGGTATTACATATGACGTACTTGATATGGGAAATATCACAAATTTGAATATTGATAAAAAATTACCCCAAATATTGCAGATGATACAATGCTGGAGCAGCAGAAACCTTACCCCAATTGGGAGAATCACTGTATGCAAAAGTCTGCTTCTATCGAAAATAACACACATTTTGATCTCATTACCTACTCCACCCAAAGAAATACTCGAAAAACTGGAGAATTTATTTATAAATTTTATTTGGAAAAACAAACGGCACGAGGTATCAAAAAAATTCTCTACAGAAGTATTGACATGGGGGGTCTAAACATGATCAATATCAGACAATTCGAAATTGCACTCAAACTTACATGGGTACGCTCATATATAAATGGAACTCCAGATTGGAGTGAGTTCGCAAGTAAATATAGAATTGACAGACTTCTCCAGACTGATGTAATCTACCATAATTGTGTACTTAATAACGTTAATAATCATTTCTGGAGAAGCGTCATTACTGGTCACTCCACTTTGGGGAAACCCAGATATAGAGGTTCCATTTAGTGCTTCTTTGTACAGAGCCAACATCAGATATTTGCAAGACCTATACAGAGGCAACATTAGAATATCACTAGAAGATTTGAATTTAATAGCTCAAATTGAGCTACCTTTTACTTTCTACATATCTTTATGGAAAAATATACCCAGGCAAATGAAACAATATATGGAGACCAGAATTATTGACTGTAATCTTATATACCCAATTAATATCCACTGGCTCCGAAAAGATGCCAAGGGTACAAAAAGTATCAGGAAAATAATGACAAAAATTCCTACAGAACAAACTATAGGACAATTAAAATGGTCTGATGAATTGGCTCTGAACAAAGATATGGACTGGAAAAAGCTGTATCTTATACCAACTCACTGTAATGTAAGTGCTAGAATACGCTATTTTCAGTACCAAATATTACAACGAACTCTACTTACAAACAGGAAACTATGGTTATTTAAACTGATTGATTCTGAGAACTGTGATAACTGCGAAAAGACAATAACTCATCTACTTATAGATTGTAACCACCTAAGAGTGATCTGGACAGGAGTGGAGAACTGGCTTAACCATAACATCAATGAAAAAATGGCATTTGACAAAAAGGCCATCCTACTGGGCTGTCCAGATAACTCTATTTTGGTCAATTACATCTTTTTAATAGTAAAACACGAAATCTATAAAAGCAAATGGAACAAATCAAAGGTTACTCTTCAAAAAATCTAAAATATTATCTCAAAATTGATGAATATATCTCGACCATTTCAATTGGTAAAGAAAAAACACTAGGAAAATGGTCCTCTATATATAATACTATAAGGAGATGAGTTATCAAAAATTTTGAAAAACACTGTATTATACATGGTATATATCTTTATCTATATCTTTATTGCTTCATATTCTTGAGAAACTGTACATTATATGTGTTTGTGGTACAATAAATTATAAAAAAAAAAATTGCATGCTGCACATGATTTTACCATTTTCTTGTTTGATACACTTTTTATGCAACTTGTGCAGAGAGCTCTTGTGAGGAGCACTGCTGTTTATGATACACTGCCCAGAGGTAGCTAGGGGACAGGATGTGATCTCTGCCACCCAATGAGTGACAGCTGATAGCACTGTATGTATGCGAGCCTTTAGGGCCCCTTTAAGCATGCATCATAATTCATTTAGCATGCATCATAATTCATTTAGCATGCATGCTAAATATTGCTTTTCTGAAAGAATGGCTTTCGATAAGTTCAATTCCTTTATAAACAGGGGACAATCTTCTTTTCCTAATCTTTATTAACTGACGCCCAACTATAGGCAGAGATTACTTTAAAGAGTTGTATATATATTTCATAGCATAGTTCATGGTATCTGCGTCATTTGCATATACAAAAAAGCTCTTTTTAAAAAAAGCCACCCCAAAAAGGCGGTGGCGAACCCTTTAGAAATTTTTTTGAATAGTTTTAAAGAGGATAGTTCCAATAACAGAACCACTAACTTTACCCCATTTTTTCTCAAAATCGTGACCTGTTTTGCGACATTTGCTTAGAGCTTTCTCAGTCGTCATATGGCAGGATTAGTTGAATTGAATAGTCTGCACTTTTTCTAGTTATTTGGGCTTCACAACTTTATAGCCCGTTCAAAATGTAGACATATGCATGTTAAAATAAACATGTAATAAGCTTATAATGTAAAGCTTGCGCGTACATTAGGGGTCTATAATATGACAATCCTGATAGAATCAAGACTGGAAGAGAGGTGACTGTTAGAACATACTAGAGTACAGACATTTAATTCCTGCACCAGTCGACCGGACGTCTGCCAGTGCCTGGTCGTACAAGCAACCATGGATAGCATGTCAAAAAGTAAACCAAGCACGTCAATGACCCACACAGCTTGCGAATCAAAGCTACATTCAGTTGTGATATCATTTATGTCCAGGAAACTGGGTGGCAATCGGGCGTGCGGTCGTGTAGCATACCCGGGCTGCCCACGTATTTAGTGCAGGAATTAAATGTCGGCACTGTAGGTCACAAACAGTGGAGCTGTAGAATCTTCTTATAGCTCAGAATCAACTGTTGATTTTGAACGGATTCCTATAGTTTTAAGGTTTATTATCTGGCCTGTTACGATAAAAGGCTATAATCCACATACACTAGTAGAGTACATGTTCTGAAATATCAACTTCATCGCATAATTTTCATTTTTACCGCTAGCATCTTACACCCTGCTGGGGAGGGGGGTAGTTTTCTGATGCTCAATGTGTTTCTTCTAAACACGTTCTACCGTGGAGCTGGTGTCGTGGTTACTTATGCGTATATCCTTGCAGGCAATTGAAACTTTGTAAAGAGTATATGGTCAAATAAAAGCAAAATAGAGAAAAAACTAATTGTCAGTCAATGGGGCTAGCCCCATCATCTAAAATAATGAAATGTAACTGAACGACTGACTGCTTCAAGCCACGAACAGTGAGTGAGAACTCCGACTACAATTGTATTATATTAGATCAACGAAATTACCTGAAACCGGAGGATAATGTACATGCTGCTTTGTGATAAAAGGTAATATAATAATGGGATACATTCTGTTACATTGCAAGCTATTCCTATTCCTCTGCATGTGATCGGTGTTAGTGTCTTTTCCTCACGGCGATCTGCTTCATATAGGTTTGATTCGAAGATAGTGTAATTCCCCTTACTTCCAGAATTAATGTAAACGAATTTTCTTAAAAGTCATTAATGCAATGAATGTACCAAAAGCAGAATGGTTACCGTTACAAAATCTTAGATGAAGAGAACACAACATTCGTGACAAGAGTAAAAGAAGATACACGATTGTGTGAAGTTGTGTTTATCTTAATCTTCTGCTTCCTGCTTATACAGGCAGGGTTTTCACTATTATATCACCCTAATGACGTCATTTGACCTCATTAGCATATGTAAAACACATTTACTTCAGTAGCCTTTACGAGAGTAAGAGCAGGGTCTTCAGATCCAAAGAGGACCAAGGCATATTTTAGATCCAGGGTATCCATAGACAGATCCACACATCCCACTTCTTCAATTATACGAGCAGGGAGCCAACCAGCTTAAGGTTGCCTAGGAGGTGCCAACTCCTATTGCACACTCCTATTGAGAGAGCATGAGAACAGGAAAAGGAGGAATGGAAAGAGAAAGTGGCGAAAGAAAAACATATTGTCGTAACTGGCAGAATAATCGATGAACCTATGTTACTCAATATGGTGGACCATTGCTGATTCTGACCAAGATAGGATGAGGCAATGTGAGACTGTGCTCATTACTGATACGAGCTTACTTAAGGGAGATGACTGTAGATTAAATAAGTTACCTCTTGGTGCAGGGATGTGGACATTATGTGATTTGTGTTCATAGAAAGACACAAATCACATGACGATGCAGTGCCAGTATCTAGCTAACATAAAGGAGATGACTGTAGATTAAATAAGTTACCTCTTGGTGCAGGGATGTGGACATTATGTGATATGTGATCATTGAAAGACACAAATCACATGACCATGCAGTGCCTGGTGGGTGGATGCACTTAATTTAGAAGGCCTGTTGGGACAATGATGAGTGACAAAACGTTTGAAGATATGGTACCACTCTGGAATATTGCTAGTCACTATATACACATGCATGTATGTGTTTATTACTAATAAGAGCCGAAAAGGAATAGGATAAATGATGGATATAAGCCGTGTGACAGAGTAAAGAGGCATGATAGGTATTTTGACAGTACAAACCTGACGTGAAGTCAGTAGTCATAGTAATACTTATGACTCATGAAGAGTAGTGTAGTAGCAGTGTCCATAAGATTAAACATAAAGTGGTATATGCTGACCTTGTGCGAATAATACAGTACCACCCACTGATAAGCGAACAAATGAAGAGTTACTTTAGATATGTAATATCTAATTATAGAATAAGAGAATTAGTTAATTATGTTGATTTATCTGACATTGACACAAGTTGTGTTATTATCATATTTTGAAAATATACTTTATGATACAAAATGTACAAATTTTACACTAAACGAAAACAAATATGCAGATTTGTTATAATAGAGTCATTTCGTACATTTCCCCCTTCAAAGGGAGATCAACACAACATCAAGGCTGCTGATAGTGTTCAAAACTTCAAGAAACAGCTGAAAACATTGCTATTTCGAAAGTAGTTTATTTGACTATATGGACCATGACAACTGTCCACTGACTTTCTTTAAAGCGCTTTTAAACATTATAGGTGAAAAGGGCGCTATATCAAATATCAATTATTATTATTATTATTAAAAGGACTCTTTGTAAAGCACAGTACGTGAGGAAGAAGGAAAGGAATCAGTTTGTTACGATACTTTCAACAACAGCTTAAGTCATATCACGACAGGATAGATATTTCCTTCTCTAGCTCTACACGAAATATGACGCATGTTGACGTATCTAGTAAATCATATTTCAAACCACCTGACTGCAAGTTGATGTATCATTCTCTTCCTAAAATGAAAGAAATGTTTGAGAGTTGGACTTGCTAACTATTCTAGTTGAAGCTCTGTAGTGAATGTGAGAATGAACTAACTGGCTATCAACAGCCCTGCAACAAGACGTCACTAACTTTCAGGGGGTCATAGAACACTTTCAATTATTGAGGATATGTCCTGTTGAAATCGGACACTCACTGGTTGAGCGTCAGTCGAAAGCATAGCTGAAAGTGGTTAGGTGCTGGAATTAGATGAACTAGTAGCTATTGATAATAATGCATAATGTCATTGGCTAATTACTTTCGTTATACGTTCGCCTGCCGCTGGTTTCAGAAGTATCGAATTTCAACCATACATAAGTCGTTATAAAAATATGGGAAGAGTTCTATCAGCTGCTATAATTTTTGACGGTTGGTAGGAGGACTACCGAACGCCCGTTAGTTGATTCTGACATGCCCATACCAATGTATGACATGGGTCACACTTATGACCACGTAGTCAGTCAAGTGGGTACCGCGATCGGAGTACCGGGTACTTAATGAGAGTCAGAGTAAATATGCCCTTTAATCTGCTAAAATGCTGATTTTTGAGAATGCTGATTTTTTATTCAACGTTTTTCCCAACAAATACATGTTCTATAACTCCCTAGAAAAGGCCATGGGTATCCATTAAAAGGCCTTAATAGTATGGATGGGATGAGAACCCCATCCCCCAAATTGTTCTGCCTCCAAAAGAGTACCCTTATTTCACGAATAAGCTTACTCTGTGAAATAAGTCTGTCAACCGAACCTATCTTTCATCTGTACAAGCATATATAAATGTTAATGAGAACTATACATGCACGTAAAATATTCAGGGAATGTATAATTGAGCATTTCTTTTACCCCTATTTACCACATTAAAAAATTCCACATCTCATGAGAAAGGATTAAAAGTAGTTTTATGCTTGAGAGAGACTCAACCTAGAGTTCCTTTACATAGTCAGAATTTAACGATATTGGTTATTTTTTAGAAATTTGTTTAGATTCCAAGGCCATGTAAGCGAGTTGAGCATTACTGAATTGACAAACCTAAGTTAGTGCTAAATGTCTCCGTGGACAGTAAGTGCATTTATATTACTTCAGTTTATGAGGCAAAATACATATGGTGATCTGAGAGACAGGCTGCAATCCACGACAGTGCTATAAAGTAGCATGCATCCAGATAGGGCCCCGTTGAAAGAGGTACTGGGAGGACAGTACAATTACAGAGAAGGGGGAGGCAAGTGTTGCGGCAAGGCGCTTAAGGCCGCAGGAGGAGTAGAAGTTGTCGATGTAATAAGGATCCGTGCGCCCAAAAAGTGAGTGGCGGGCGCACGGATCCAAGCCCAAAGTGCAGGTGGAAGGTACATGGGATTGGATAGGGCACTGATCAGCACGTAGAGATGTGTGAAAGGGCAGATAGAAGGTAAATGGGTGGGAGTTGCATAAAGTAATAGTCATGTGCCGCAAGTGTGCATGAAAGTGACAATACCAACGTCACTTAATGGAACATTTCCTTCATCAACAGATATAAATTAATACTTACACCCATTAAACTTCACAGAGCTCAATTTTTATATGAAGGCTAGGCATTACTTACATTCATTAAACTATAGATTTTCTCGAAGAAATTCCTAACTTCACAACTGTGGAAATGTTTATTATAACCAGGGAATTTCATACACTAATCAAATCGGGCCTTATAGCGAACGCCAATTCAGGCAGACCTTCTCTCTGGGATCAGTGGATTTGACCAACAATTCATTTTAGTAAAGTGAAATAAAAACAATAAAAATATAGATATAGTTATTTGGAGTAGGAAATGTTTCAAAGTGCCAGACGAAGGACTGGGCAGGAAAAGATGATACTAGTTGCGGTCAGATGGATTCGAACCCGCAACCTCTTGCCCTGCAGGCAGGCGCTCTAGCCACTAAGCTACGGCGCCATCTATATGACAGCTAGGTTTGAAAAGAGAGCTATATTGATGAAATCCCGTAACTCTATTTTGGGTCGTTCCTTGCATTTCGAGTTTAGTCCTGTCATTTACGTGAGTAAATCTTTGAAAAAGACCGCCAGGCCACTTTTATCAATGACCCCACATATTTACATAAGGCCCGAAACTGATTATGACCTACCTACCTCATGCGAGCCAGTAAAATAGCCAAATCAAATCTGGCGCCTGTTATCTAACTACTCCAAACCGGCTCGGGATAGCCGGAATGACGTTAGAACCCAATAAGGAGCGCCAAAATAGCTGAAAAATTGTATTTGATCTTTTAATCTAATGCCTTTTCAAATAGATAAAGAATAATGATTATATCAATACGCCTTTACATGTCGTTAACTTTATGGCATCGCCAGTTTCGCAATCCAATTTTCCTAGTGTTATGAACTTCCTATCCTGGGGTTCAATTAGTTACATTTGCCGCCGTTTCACTTTGTGGGGGCGCTACGCGCTGCATGAACATTAGCGTCCAGGGGTGTGTATGGAATGTTAAGATATTTATATATATATATATATATATATATATATATATATATATATATATATATATATATATATATATATATATATATATATATATGAATATATATGTATATATATATATATATATATATATATATATATATATATATATATATATATATATATATATATATATACATATATATATATATGTATATATATATATATATATATATATATACTTACAAATACCATCATTAGGGGACATCACCCCAAAATTCAACCATTAGGGGACATTATAAAATTGACTTTGTTGAGGGCTCTTAATGTCTGTAGACAGTTGTATGTGTGCAGGTGAACTACACCTTACGTTTGCAGAAGGTCTGATTTAACTATGTCGATAATAGGCAAAATATACATGAAGGTCCCCTAAAGTACGTCCCCTAAGATACTTTTGATTTGGGTCATGAAAAAAGTCTACCATTAGGGGACCTCGAATATATATACATTGTATATATATATAAACATTGTATATATATGTATCTAGTGACGAATACCATCATTAGGGGACCTTGAATATAGATATACATGTACATGTACATCTATACTGCAAATTCCATCATAAGCGAACATATACCATTTGGGGACATTGTTTTAGTAATTATTGAAGGGTCTTCTCGCAAACTGGTGATTTGGGTTCGTATTCCCAAGATAAATCGTAAGCAAGAGATTGCGTAACCAAGAGAATACGTCAGCACGATTTCGTACCCAAAGAGAATTTACTGAATTGGACAATGGCCAATAAATCTTGTATTTTATAGTTGAATTGACAATATTTAAAGGATAATGTGGCCTTTATTCATGGGTTTAAGTGAAAACTACAATCCTCAAAATCACGAGAAATCACGATATGCGAGTCATCATAAGTGCTTTCTATGACGTCCGCGCAGATCGCCGAAATTGCCGTTGTTACCCGAATTTTGAACGATCTTTATTGAATTATTTCTCCACCAATATTGGCCCCAAAAATATATAGCTTATAAAATTGGAAAGCCCACAGTCTATAGTTTTGAGATATATAACTGGTTTATTTAGAAACCTAAGATAAATGTGATAATATTAGATTTGAAAAAACCGGAAGTAGAATTTTGATAGATTGCCGAAGTTGCTGTTTTGCTCTGAATTTGAACTCTTTTCATCTAATTATATCTCCGTAAACAGTGGGCCAAATAATATTAAACCTATATGTTCGGAAAGCCCAAAGTCTATAATTTGAGGATATGTAACTGTCTGTGAAACTAAGGCTAAGTTGAATTCTTTTGCTGTGAATAAACAGTTTTACATAAAGAGGATCTTTTCCTGAGGGCCGGTCTTGCTGTGCTATTTTCATTTAATTACATATATATTTTCCATCATGATTCGATCCAGACAAACAACTCATACATTTGGAAACCCTATAGCTTATATGTTTAGGATATATAACAGTTGAATCTGGGAAACTAAGTCAATATTGAAAATTTTTGCATCACTCTTGTAATGTTTTATCTGTGGTTATACCTCTATTTATAATGTTTCATCTTCATCTCTCTCTCACTCTAATTTATCAATCTTCCCTCTCTTTCTATGTTATTTATATCTGTCTCTATAGTTTTAACACAACAACCACATCAGGCGCAGATCCACATTATCAATTGCCTTATGCCTGAGTGATGCATCTCCACCAGACTCTTCCAATCTATATCTAAGTTGTATTTAAAGGACAATTCCACCATGAATAAAATATGGGCCCAAATACTAGTAGTGTCTTTGGGTATACTCTAATCATATTCAAGACCCCACAACTACCCACCTCCATAATTAGAAGTGTATTGCTGTTTAAAGTCATGTTTTGCCATGTATCTGGGGGCGGCCATTTTGAAGCTAGATCCTGATGAATCTGAGGAACTAATAATCAATCAGTCAGGTAATGCAATTGACCTGGCTTGTACTGTCAATCTTAGGAATACTTTCCCTGATGGGTTTGCAAGTCTAGTTTTGAGATTTTGGAATTCGGGAAGTCATTTGATACCAACCTTTTCCAGCTGTCATACAAACAACTAAAATGTGTAGTACATGTACTTCACTGTCCATCCTGTATCAATGCTGAATAGCCATATTGCTGCTAAATCCTTCTTTTCTGGTTTAATCCTTGGGTTATGAATGGAGAAAAAAGAAATTCCCTTCCCTTTTCCCTTGTCAGATCTGTTATAGCATCCATAAACAGCACAAATCACCATTTTCCCAACATTCTTGTCCTGGTCTTGTCCTACCTTATCTCTAGGTAGGATTTCTAAATCAAATGAAATGCTAGGCCATAGAAAACAATAGGAGTTTTCATCTTTTATATCTAAGCAAGGACATATACATGTATATGGGTTGGAAGATAGCTGATCTAGCGCGAGATCCTACACCAAGTCACCACAGGGAGTCTACTGATACACTTGATCGCAGCCTAGGTGTCTTAGTCGCACCTGGGAGTAGTAGACAGGGAGTGGGCAATCTGCATGTGTCATCAAATTTCGCTGCCTCCCACTATATGAGTCATAGATAACCTGTGTACCCCAGGATTGGCTGCCTGCCAGCCAACATCCTGCCAGCCTCTTTCTGAATCACGTGACCAATACTTCCCCAGGCTACACCGCGTAACCCGAGGCGCACATACCCTAGGTACTAGCATGCTGTGCCTATGGGGTTGCGGATCAAGGGGATGTATTTCTCTGGTTGCACTTGCTTTAAGCAAAGAGCAGAAGAGAACCACTGTCAAGTGATTCGTTCTGTGCATGTGTATGGGCACGTTCTCTTGTATATATATAGCTCTCTTAGTCTTCACTCTGCCTTCAACATCAGTGCCTCGTGACGTCATGTGCTTGAGGGACTTAAGAGCTGTATATGTAGCTCTCTGATTAAAGTGACTAAAGCAATTGTAAAATATCTATTTGTTCATTTGATGGGTGTAGTATGTGTCAAATTAAGTCACCCATTTTGAGGACAAATCTTCTTATTAGACAAATACTAAACACAACACAAAGTTAAATGGCATGTTCTTTATCAATCACACATTTTTCATCAGTACATATCCAAATTTATAAGGATACTCTTTAAAGGCTAGCTTTGCCTCAGACATAAAACTGGCCAAATAAACATCGAAAACAAAGGGAGCACATTTATGGCCAACAAATCTTCAACATGGAAAATGGGTTTAGAAACAAAATAACATGAATGCAGGGAATTTCCACTGCTTGAACCATGAAAAATTGGCAAACCCATCACATCTGCAGCCTGCCAATCAGAAGCCAGTTGTATATGTATTTCATACAGGTGATTAGCCTGTTGGAAACAGGTAAGATTCCATTTCCAATATCATACCAGATGAAATACAATTCACCATGTTACCTGGAGCCATTTTTGACATGTTAAATGATTCATTTGACTGTTGGAGGAGCAGAGTCTTGTTACAAAATACATAGATTATGAAACCAAGGCTCAAATGCTCATAACCTTCTCACGCATTGAGAGCTTAGGTAGTGACAAATGTATAAGATATCAAAGGGGATGGTGACTTTAAGGGATTGGTTAAGGTTCAACATCTTTTAATATAGAACATATTGCCTTCCTTCTCTAGGTATTTCAAGAATTGTCAACCTGTCAACAAACCTGCTGCTTTGGAAATAAATGTGTTAAACTCAATTTCTTTGCAGAATTTATGCAGAATTTATCAAAGTCCTTATCATATTCTAAAACCATTACAAAATCTTTGTAGCCCTTATGCACAAAGATGGGTGATACATATTTAGATGTACCTTAATGACATAACAAATCAAGTAAAGTTCACCTGGATGTTTGGATGGGCAAAGTGGATATGGCAGAGATAATTTAAACACGAGTATTTTTCATAACATCCATGCAAGTAGTCATTAAGATCCCACTTTTTGAGCTGATCATTGTTTTCCAGGCCGGGTTCTCTGACTAGTTCCTAGATGGCCTCAAATAAATTGTCGGAGAAATTAACTTAGCAGTTAAGGTGTACACAATAAGGTACATTTTCACCAATTATGGAGCGAAAAAATTCATTACATTCTCTTTATGAAGTGGCCATTATTTAAAGTCTGATGAAAAGGTGACTTTCATCAGGCTATCAAATTCAACTTCACTGGCATAAATGACAACAAACAAATGTTTATGCACTTTGAACATCTACACATCTAATGAACTTTTGAAAATGGACACATATTATAGAGCCCATCATACATATAATCCTAAGCCCAAAATGTGTCAATCAAAAAAGAATTATATCAATTTCAGGAATGTTACTTCAGATCCATAGTTCACACTTGACACATATCTGAGGTTTGTTAAAATGGTGTCTAAATCAACAGAAAACATTACAGGATTAGAGGATAACTTTTATGTTCTAGATGTACTTATAAAAATATTTGCTTGGATTTCCCTCATGAAGATATGAATACAGTTAAATAATACTTCTTTTGCTTGAGAAGTACCAGACAAAATTTGTTGCTGCAATTTCTGATTTGAAAGTTTCGTCAATCATTTATGAATACATGACATTGACCACCTTTTGACTGCTTATCTAGACCATTCATGATTCACTACCAATCTTAATTAAAGCTTGCAGATACTGTAAGCAGCAAGGAAGTGAAAACTGTTAGCCACTTTTAGCCCAATCATGCATATGGTAGCCAATGCAATCTGACTATTTTGATGTCATCTTCCTTATGAAAGCATATCTCAGAAATGTGTAGGAGAAACGTAATAGAACCACATCAATAGCTTTTTCTTCAAATCTCTAACACACTTATGCTTAATACATAAGTCATTTCCATAAGTATGAAAGTTCCAGATAACATATTTCACAGGGCACTCGAAGGAGTGAATGAGTCAAATTTATTGGCTGGCTGGTGCTCCTGATGCTGCAGCTGGTGCTCCTGGGGCTGCTGCAACTGGTGCTGCTACTGCTGCTACTACTGCTGGAGGCGCTACCTCTGCTGGCGCTGGTGCTGCGGCAAGTGGGGCAGCAGCAGCAGCGGCAACCTTCGGCAAGTGCACTTGATTGAATAGTTTATCTTTTATCACCTGTGACATCAAACCATGTATAGCTTCAATAGTCGTCTTGCATCTGAAAGAAGGAACAGCGAGAACCATAAGAACAATAGCAATAATTAAATACATTGTTTGAGGACCCATTTTTTTGCAGCTATATCACTGGTGTTGATGATTTTTTTCATGAACACACCACACCCGAAGAAGAGCCTTCCCATGCTACTTTAATATTGGGTTATGTATTATGGATTGTTTTATTAGATCAATGTACTCGAAACAATGATGTATTTCAAATAAAAGTAATCTAAAAAAGCGCAAGCACTCTTCTTGTCAAAGTTTTTTTCAAAGAATCAACATACCTAGGCACATTAAGTGTAAAAAGCCGATCTTGAGGCAATAATACCTACTGCTTATATCAGCAGTAAAACCAGATGATAGAACGTCTATGCTTTAGTCTCCTAGAGGAAATGGTTTTATTTTTCTAATCAACCATTTATCATAACAATCAATACAGAAGGATCTTTAAACCCATTCTACATGAAGCAACCTACATCATTGACTAACATCTGACCAAAGCATATTTTCGAAAAATATTTGAAAGATAATTATCAATCAAATTACACTCAACCACTCACTTTGAAATGTTTTGTGATTTCATGCTTTATTTGTAAGTTGTTTCCATAAGAGACAGAGATCCAGATGACACATCTATAGGGGTACTTTAGGCACGTATGGTCTACACAAACACTTACCCATCTCTTGTTGCTTTAGATAGTTTATCCTCTGACTTTTTCTCATGAGAGTCCATGCCTAGCATGAAGCCTCCTCTGCCTAGCTGAGCCTCAGACTGCTCCAGTTTATCCGAGAGATCAAATATCTGCCCTGTGGTGTAGTCTGCATTCTGTAGGAAGAATAAAAGGGGATTTAACCAACTTTCTTTTTTTATCTATAGGGTTAGTACTGGTACTCTGTATGATGCCAAATACTGATGTTGATTGAGAAATAGTACTGTATTGTTTTAGGATCTCTAAAACAGTATTATAGTGACTTAACTGATATCTAGATATCTTTGCGCAAAGGGAGTAAGCTATTTATTAGCAAATGTTTTAAAGCTGACAGTACAATGAATTAGGTTCCTGTGGTGCAAACAGTTTTATTTAAGATATGGCTATGATATTGTATCATTGAAGAAATATCAAAATTGTACTGTATCATGAAAATGTTAAGGTGCCAATCCCCAGTACTTATCTACTATGGATTGTTTTCTGCCCAAGTATATGGAACTGTCATTTAAGATATGTACAGAATAAGCTAAATATTTCTCATCCAAAAAAGATGCAGTGCAGCCCTGACCACAAATTCATAAACGTAGGAAAGAAGCTCAAACATAACTAGACTGAAAACATAACATCTATATTCCAATAGTTATTAGATATGTTAGTTAAATATAACTATAACTGTTATGTGTTTTGAAATTGCACACAAATTATCTTTAAGATCTATATATTTGATGTCTTACTTGATATTTTAGTAAACCATGATTGAGAAACATACACAAATAGTCTATCAAATAGTTGTATAATACCAAAAGTAAAACACAAAGCAAAAAAGGAAATATCATTGAAATACATGTAATGTATATTTAACAATACAAAACTGCAATTGGGTACATACTGTTAACTGTTAAGAGACTTGAAGAGCTTAGGGTATTGACCCAGTATTTATTCCATAGAGATTCTAGCAGCTTGCGATCCAAACCAGATTTAAAGTATGATACATCTAGCGCATAGTACCTAAAAAGAAAAAAACAAAAACTATTAACTTCATAGAGAATCTAGTAGTTTGCAGTCCCAGCCAGATTCTAAGTATTAAAAATACATAGTACCTAAAACAAATTTCAGCTTAAGCCCATTTGCTGTGTAAATGGCTTGAGTGATATATGGAGCTATTTTCCCCCAAGATCAAGGAAAGGTCTGCTGAAACTAGATTTTGGTCATAATTCTTATGATTTTTATTTTCCCCTGTGGAGAGGCCTTACTTTATCAATGTAAATTAAATAAAGGCATTTTGGGGTCATTATGGTAAAATGATTTATTATATTTGGTAAACTTATTCATCATATTCAAGTAAAAACTCCAATCAATCAATTAACTTTTTTCTAGTCATCTGCAAAAAAACTTTCTTTTATGCCTTGGCCACCTCTTTATTAGATATACATGAAGTATATGCAAGGTAATTGAGTGAAAATGAACTCAAATTCAAAAGAAAGCAGTCATGAATGAAAGTAATATCACCAAGATATACCTCAGCACCCAGTTTCCACATGTAGTACAATGACTTACTGTTTGCAGTGAACTCCAAAATCTTCTATTTTACTAAGAGGAATTGACTGGTATTCAGATGGACCCTCATCTGGAGGTTTGTAGCCCTGAAAAATGGAATATATTAATGAATATAGTTATTTATGAGATCAACTTCACCAAAATGGGAGGTTCATCTTAAAAAGTATGTTGACCCCTGAAAACTGACAACCTCATTTCGTTAAATTTAGTACTACCAGGGCTCAACGCTATCAACTCATACTGTTACTGGCCCCATAGGACCAGTAACATTTAGGATCTACAGGTCCTGCAAATTTTTTTATGGTCCTACAATTTTTTCTAATACAAAAAGAAAGAAACATTGCATAAAATCCACAGACAACATTTATTTATATTTATTTCAAAAACATTTGGCACATTCTTAAGGGGAAACTTGTTAACAAGAATGTCCCCAAATGTTTACTGGCCCTGTAGGACCAGTTGAGGTCTTTTTTTATGGGCCCTAGGCCATTCTGGGAATTTTTTACTGGCCTGGGGCCATAGGACCACCGTTAGCGTCGAGCCCTGACTGCCAGCATTGAACATTTAGCTAATAAATAGCAAACTACCTTTGCACGGACACTTCTAGTTACCAATTAAGTCAATTTTATAAATATATTAAATCTTAAAGGCTAAAATACAATACTGAGCATTTCACTCAATAGGTACTTTATCCCATTTGATATCAGTACAGGTGAACTTGGATATGACGGACCACTGTACAACGGATTTTTGCATATGACGGACGATATGCTTGGTCCCAGTCAGATGCATATCAAGTATTCATCATATGTATACGACGGATTTTGCATATGACTGACCAATTTTCCTGGTCCCATTGAGTCTGTCATATCCAAGTTCACCTGTACTTAATATTGTTTCGAGGTTGATACCTATCCCTACATAACAGACAGATAACACACTTGCTGCTCTAAACGGATTGATTCGCGAAATTTAAATCTGCTTATAATTCAAACTTTACAGTAATGCTTTGTAATACCTGTTTAAAATCAAAAGTGAAATATCATTTTTCCTAGAATTACCTTGGGGTAGGTCCTAAATGCTCCTAAGTTTACTTTACCGGCAGAAATGGTTCTAGTAGGGTCAACCTGAAAGAAGAAAACAAATGCAATTAGAGGGACTCCCTGAACGTGGTTGCTAAATTCTGAGACCATGGTTCTTAATATACATTACAGTCTTGGGTATGTTCTATTTATAATCATCTGCCATCTGCAAATGCTATTGCCCTGGCCTGAACTGACATTCGAGTTTGAAGTTGGAATTTCTATATTTTGTTCATAGGCCTTTATACTGATTTTAAAATAAATAAGAAAATGACCAAAAAACAGCTACGTATTTCTATCCAATCTTTGTAATTTATCAAATATAACAATTGAGCCAATTCCCCAACAGTCCCACTATTGTAAGATTAATATAACATAGGTAAAACTGACCATTTCAGGTTTCTCAAATTTGAGACAAATAATGGGAATTTGTCAATGACTTTAATAAAAACAACAACTAATAAATGCAATAAATTAAGAGTATAAAGATAAGAACCCAAACAGGTTACTCACTACAATAGCAACAAAAGGCTCTTGGAACTGTTGATTTAGCATCTGTGTGCTGACATCTATACCAGATAACCAGCAACCATAGCCTGGATGACTGTGGTACCAGCCAATAGCATTCTCTAACCTTCCCACCTGAAAACCATGACAGGAAACACAAAAAGGCAATTAAAAATATAACACAAATTTTGATCAGAAATTCAAGTTTTAACTGATGCATTATTCCATTGTAATGAAGGCATTTGGCAACTACTAAAATAAAGCACAAAAGATGCTATGAAAGTTTTGACGGAAGAATCATTATCCAGTTCCTAAAAGGCATTTATATTTAAGAAAGAATTTTTAACTAATTATAAAGAAGGTATGTATGCTCTGCTGCATGGATATATATTAGGCCACCTTCAAGCTTGGTTTTGACCCATTCATGCCTGATATCCTTGTTAGATAAAAAATGTATAGAAAAGATTGCCAATGAGAGTCATCAACAAAATTTCTTTCCAAAACTATGTTTATATTTTCAAAATCATCACAGCTTGGGGATGGCAAGTAAGAATGGAATAAAATTATTTGTTTAATGCTTATCCAGAATATTGTTACTCACCTGTTTGGCGGATTCTGTATAGGCTGCCATGTGCTCATAGGCCTGAGCCTGGGCATTCACTCTAGTCTCTGTTCCCTCAACTGGGAGAGCAAAACTGTCCATGACAAGCATTGTATTGCCATCCACCTTTCCCAGTAAAAGCCCCATCCCCTCCAGAGCGAGAGTGCATCACCATCTTCAGCAGAGCCAGAGCAGAAATCTTGATATGCTTGAAGTAATGAGGGCTGAAGAAGATATTACACATTAAATAAATCAAAAGTAGTGCAACTGCATGGAGGTAGTGTTGTAATCAGATTGTATTCCAGTCATGCATCACAACCCTAAATGTAATTAAAATGAATTTTGTTGTTTGTCTTTTAATTTAAATGAACATAAACCAAGAATAAATAGGAAGTATTTTAATTCATATAATATTTGACAGGTAATTTTTTTTAGAGCCACCCTATATAGGGCAGGACAATAACTATTTTGTTTTCAAGATCATTTTCAGTATCGCATGTAATAGGCAGGTGCAGGGGGTCACCAAGTCACTATCATGAATAACCACAAAACGTCAAAAGATCCATACCAAAATTGACTCTTGAAAGTAAGTTGTTTGCACAAACATCTATTACCTTATCACAAATGCACCAGATTTAGATAAGAATTAACTGAATTTTTCACAAGCCCAGGCACCGACATAAGTACTAGCCTGCATGCCCCGGCAAGGGGTTACTTGTAAAATCAGTATAATACATCATTCTCACAGATGGGCACCTTCAAATAGTCCCTAGGTTTCTATACAGTACGACTAGGCTCCATAGAAAACTTCCCAGTCTTGGACACTAGTGAGGGTATTTAGCAGAATGCTTCAAAATGATACTTCATTGGTGAGGTATTTTAAGTAGTAAACCTTGTTATTGATGCTTTCTTTGCTGTTATGAGAATAATTGCTAATGAATATAAAACTTGATAGTTAAAGGGATGTTCAGATCAGATACTGAACCAGGTGAATGTCTTGACCTAATAGACTGATACTGTTTTATGGATTTGAGTAGCGAGCTCCTCAAACCAGTGAAACCACCTCTAGTTGTTAAATTACTTACTAGCTTTATGCAGAAGAATATGGATCACATTCTTCTTCTTTAGGACTGACTGATAAAGCAATTTGTATTGATAATTTTTGTCTGACTTCATTTTATTTGCATGTTAGCCATCACTGGACAAAAAAGTCCATTCCGCAGCATTATCAATGTCCTTTCTGGGACACAACTTATTTTCAAAAACATGTTCAAAGTACCTGTCTAAAAGACATAACATCTCCTATTTGTTTTTGATACATACCTCACACTTCAAATAAAGTAGACAAATCACTCATATTAGAAATTTCAATTTTGCTGAGGAGGGATTTTAGTTTGCGTGAAAGCGTTCAAAAACTATGTCGAAAATGTGTCCTTTCTGGGACAAAATTCAAAACCAAAAATCACCTATTTAAGTTCAAGTTTTGAAAATGAAATTTGGGCCATATGTTCCTCGTTGATGAACAAAAGTATTTGCTTTGAAAAATATTTGATAACTTTTCAAAATTTATAGAAATTTGTTATTTTCTTTCCAAAATGTCCATTCCAGCACGTTTCAGTTACTGCGGAATCGCCCAATAGCTTGTGCAGTGAGCGGCGTGCAGCTCTGCTTCGAAGAGGTGTTTATGATTAGGTAAAAGCATATGTTCTGCTACCTTGAATATTGTTCCGCTGGATTGGTTAATTCCGGAAGTTCATTCGAACAAAATTTGCAATGTGCGCAAGTATTGTGTGCACCTCATGGTCTTAGCCAGCAGGGCATCTGGGTGTCTTTTTGGACACCCAAAACCCTTAAAAAGCACCCCTCAGGACAGTGAGGACACCCAATCTTTTTGGAGAGGTATTTGTTAAAATGTCAATCTCAAGCATAGAATTGAAATTTTTCATCTCCATATAATTCTCATGACATTATATAAGGATATCATGCCTTATTTTGATAGATTAATACATGTTTATGGTTGAAATCTGAATACATTGTGGTACCCCTTGAAAATTTGGACGCCCCAAACTTTTACAATTGCCAATATTGGGCACCCAGTTTCTGAATCCTGGCTAAGACCCTGGTGTAACTTGTTTCCGTAAAGTACAAGCAAAGGCGGCGACCTCTATCTGCGGAATATGGCAAAGAATGTTCACAATAAAGATAAATTTCCTGCCTCTCCGCGGGTCAACTTTAATGCGTTTTAGATCATTAGAACTGCCACGATCATTTAATTCTCTTTTACAGCTGTTGCGTAATGACGATGTTGCGACAGGTTGAAATCGTAGTAATTTTTAGGCCATTAATTTTGGTCAATCAATACTCATACTGTGTTTATTTCACAAATTATCTTGAGATTTGCGAGCATTTAAAGCTTTCCATTGTAGTCATATTATATTTAAAGTGTTTTCATCCAAATTTTACGATATTCAATCAGTAATCATCCATGTGATTGTTTTCGTTAAAGATCTTGTTTTTTTCCTTGTATTTATATAAAAAAGATAATTTCATACTAGACATATTCAGTGTCGGTCTTACAAGATCTAATTCATTAGTTTGCCCACTGTTAGACGGCAAATTGGGCTAATCATAAACAAGTAAAAAGGTAATTGTAAGGAGCATTTTGGGAGTAGCCAGGCCTTTCGTTGCTCTACTTATTATTGATGTTCCCACCCTGCAGGGCAGCATTTTGGTGTACTAAACGGAATAAGCCCGACCTCGCCCTGCAATTTCCACCCCCCAACCCCCCTCCCTTGGGGATTAAATTGATTGGTGCATAGAGGAGGATTTTTGGGATATTCACTATCCCCACCCTATGCCTCGCCTATTAGCCTCGTTGCTGATCTAAACTGCATGAGTCCGAACTCGGCCCACCCCCCTTCCCCACCCTCTCTTGGAGATTCAATTGACTGGTGCATTGACGATTGTAAATGTGGCCCGCCATTTTGTTAGTCGTGAAGTGAAGTGACTCAAGATGGCGTCTTTTTAACCAGCGGCAATTTTAAACGGCTCCCATAGAACCGAGCAACAATCCTCTTTTTTCTGCGAGGATTATCAGGTTTCTATGGTAAACCCGTCAGCGGAGCTATCCAAGAAGCCGGCCAGGCCCTTTTTAGACTTTTTTACGATCTTTTTACCTCCATCTGGAGTCATTTTATATCGGCAACATCGAAGTTTTCCATCACGTGTGTAAACATCAGCTACTGCGCAGCTCTGCCGAGCGTACCCGAAAGACATTCAACCAGCTGTCAGACTCTCTCCCTGGTATTTATAACGTGCAAAACATTCAGCATCGCTTCAGGACTCTTATTCTAATAAGGATCTAGCAAAATATACAGAGGAACGGATTCTGGTGAGGGTGAGTTCGTAGCATAGTAGCTGGCAGTAGTATGCTAGACTAGACACTAGACTGACGTTTTACCCCTGAATTATCTAAACAACAAGTGGATCTGCTGTCCAACAACAGACTTCTAGCTGCACTGACGTTCTATCCTTGAATTAGTCTAACAAAAAGTGGTTCTGCTGTCCAACAACAGACTTTTAGCTGCATGAACTCATTTTTAAATTTCTTTTTAAAATCATTTTAATTGTCACTCTTCGTAGCATAGTAGCTGGCAGCAGCATACTAGAATAGACGTTTTATCCTTGAATTAGCTGAACAACAAATGGATCTGCTGTCCAACAACAGACTTATAGTTGTACTGTCGCTTTTACCCTTGAATTAATTAAACAACAAGTGGATCTGCCATCCATCAACAAACTCTCAGCTGCAAGTGAACTCATTTTAAACTCATTTTAATTGGTACTTTTATTACCAACTAACTGCTTACTCCTACCAGCCTGTAAGCTATCTTTGTCAGGTGTGCAAACTTGAGACTTACTTAAGACTTGGTCTCCACCGCTGGATCTTCAGTGCCGTGTTGTGCTGTGTGCTTGAGACCTGGTCTCCACCGCTGGATCCTAGTGCCGTGTGCAGTGTTGTGTTGTGTGCTTGAGACCTGGTCTCCACCGCTAGATCTTCAGTGCTGTGTGCAGTGTTGTGTTGTGTGCCTGAGACCTGGTCTCCACCGCTGGATCTTCAGTGCTGTGTGTTGTGTTGTGTGCTTGAGACCTGGTCTCCACCGCTGGATCTTCAGTGCTGTGTGCAGTGTTGTGTTGTGTGCTTGAGACCTGGTCTCCACCGCTGGATCTTCAGTGTTGTGTGCTTAGCGTTGTGTGCAGTGTTGTGTGCTTGAGACCTGGTCTCCACCGCTGGAGCCAACCAACAGAAACTCTTACTCGTCCACGAAATTACCTGCCTTTTACCCAACTACTGGATGTGTGTTTGAGACCCCTGGTCTCCACCGCAGGATCCCAAGTGCTGTGTGCTTAGTGTGGTGTGTCAGACTCGAGCTTAATCAACACCACAGCATTAGTCCTCTTCAAGATGTCTGTCGTTACACGGGCGAAAGCCAAGGCAAAACCACCTACGTCACTCCACAAAGGACCAATTCCATCAACATCAACTGTTAGTAAACCACTAACTAGATCCCAGAGAACCTCAGAAAGATCCGTCCGTCAGAACTACAACCTAAATGAGGACAAGACGATAAAGAAAAAGCTTGACCAGTGTGACCGGGAGTCACCCATCAGTTTCAAACTTACTGGTGGTGGGCTACGCCTCTGGTGCCAAACAGGGGCCTATGAAATCCTGAAGGAAGCAGTGCAGAAATGGTATAACAATCAAGACTCCACCAAGGCGTTTCTAACAAAAAAAGAAGACAAACACGGCAGTATAGTTGAAATAACATACAGAATCACCAAGAGTGCTGATGGGAGCCATCTCTACTCAGTAAATATGTACCACACCAAATCATCAGCTCTTGTGAATGGCCGCCATCTAGAGGTCTTCATGGAAAAAGAGCTACCAGCTGTCCTGCACCTCCTCAAAGCTAATAAAGCAGCACTGGAGAAAATAAACAAATCTTATAAGAACTTACTCCTAGAACATCAAGCTGCAATCATCACCCCTCCCACAACAGAAGCACCAGATGACTCTGGAGGGAATGAGTTTGAGAATGAAACTGCACTAGAGTCTGCCGAAGCCACCCAACTTTGCCTCCTATGCGAAAAGCCGTGCCTCCATGATGGGGTCTGGTGTGACACTTGTGAAAACTGGATCCACTATGAATGTGAAGGTCTAGCCGATCCTACGGTAATCAGAGAACTGGAGGAAGACGATAATGACCAGTATGAGTGTCACTCATGCATAGTACTCAAGAACCCGACTATTACGCCAAGCAATGCCATTTCCAACAGTAGTGATGCACCAACTAGCACCAATGCAAGTAGGGCGGCTCCCAAAACCGTAGCTATGGCAGCATGCACTGTTAGTAGCATCAGTGGCAATACTAGCAAGGTTCCCCAACATATCGATACCCACAGGAAGGAAGTCCAAAGTGCACACCTGTCAACCTCAAGAAATGACCTGCAAGCTCCTTTAATAACCCAACATATACCTCCAGATACCGCTAACCAAGATGAGTCCGAAACCTCATCAAAGCACCAAAACAGTAAATCTCTGCCACCTGTGGCTGAGACAGAGACAATACCAGACTCACCAAGTCACAGCCAAACTCCTCAACCAACAATCATTAACTCCAGCCTGGTAACCTTGGATCAACTGTCAAAAGAGAAGCAGCAGAGGCGACATAGAGAAAAAGTCACAGAGCCTAAGTCTAAAACCTCACCTCCCTCAGAGGACGATACCAGATCCCTAGAGCGTGAAAAAGAACTGAGGGTGAAAGAAAAGCAACTACAAACACGGGAAAAACTCTTAAAACAACAAGAAAGGGATAACAGCGAGGTGATCCAGCAGCTGGCAGTGGCAAAGGCATACATTTTGAAATTGGAGGACAACCTTAAGGCGCTAAGAGAAGAAAACAGATTAATAAGACTGAAGCTACTAACGTCATCAGAGCAGTTAAATGAAAACCTAAAAGACACTCAAACCGGGCATGGGAAGTGCTGCCACCACCAGCCTGTGAGTACGGCTAGCACCACCCAATTTCAGAAATTGGATCTGGAACTTCTACTGATGAAAACAGAAAGTAGTGTAAGACATGCATCTGTAATGGAGGAACAGAGAAAGCAATCCCTCCTATTAACAGACATCCTATCACTAATGAAAAGTGACCAGTATAGGCAGACATCGCACTCCACTGCTCATCACAGAGAACCAGTGTGCACTCCTGAATATGACCGAATCCCCAACAAACCTCACCGTAGGAGAAAAAGAAATGTAAAACCAGCAACTTACCAGTACCCAACGAAGACAACAGAAGCTGAATACCCTCTCCGTCGCCCAGCGAGAAAAGCTATCATCGACTACAATCACGGGCCTCTTATCTTTGAGTACAACCACTGTAGTCCAACCCTATGCTCCGAAATCCTGGATCTAGATAACACACGCTCACCAGAACACGAGGACTCGCCGGATCTCTATCCGCAAAGTCACGGTGCAGAACCATCCCTAGAGGTCTTGCCTAACCTCTCTCCCCAAAGTCGCTGTACAGAAAAGGAAATAATAAACCTTGCTGTCGTGCCAGGTGTGGGTGGAGAAGGGGCAGCAGTTCTAACCCAACTTTACGAACCTGACGTTGAAGTCATATCTCCCCACGCAACCCAGGAGAAACTTCTGAACCCTGTCGACCTTCCTGTGAAAAATCTAGAAGAAGACCAATCCATGCCAAATCCAAACATCCCTAAATCCTACAACAACATCCGTGTAGGCCCAGAGCTCAACGTCGAAAACTTCAAATCAGTTATCTGTGAGAAACAACCACAGAACTCTTTTTTAGACTACCGCAAACTGGAAGATCCACCAAACCTATCAGTATTGCAACTTTTAATGTAGAAGGTGCTTACAGCAACTGTGCATATGTATCCAAACTGCTGCAAGATGTGGATATTCTGTGTCTGCAGGAACATTGGTTATTCCGCTACGAAATAGGCCAATTCCAAGAACTCCTATCCAAGTATAATGTGCATATCAAATGCTCAGATGACTCTCACCCTGAATCAACATTAGACTGTCGTAGGAGAAAAGGGGGTGTGGCTAGAATTTGGAACAAAGACTCCAACCACTCCATAGAAATCCTCCCAGATGGAGGACCACGGACCATAGCAATCAAAATAGCATCCTCAGAAGAAAAAAACATTATCCTCGTCAATACCTACATGCCCTCATTTGGGTCTACTGATCACATTGACTTATATAAAGACATGTTGTCTGAAATCCACGAGATTGCTGTTAAATATAACGCTGACAACTTGCTATGGGCAGGTGATCTGAATGCATCCCTCCAGAGGACACCGCCAAACAAACAAGACCAACTCCTAAGAACTTTCATATCACAATCATCTCTCGTACCAGCAGGTACACATAACACTCCAACATTTTACCACCATAATGGAAAATCAAACTCCCAAATAGACCACCTCATGATCTCACAGGACCTAATGCCAAGAGTGAATGGATTCCAGGTATGTACGAGAGAGTTTCAAAACACCTCCACCCATGATCCTGTGCTGTTGTCATTAGACATTGAACTCTGTGCCAAACCGATACTGAAACCTCAAAAGGCCCAGGCTCCAAAAGTGAAATGGTCAAAAACAGACCTGGAACAGTATCTTGACATAACACATAACAGGCTCCAGGGCTTCCTGAGCAACAGTAGTGATTGCTCAACAGAACTACAATTCCAATATTTGCAAACAATCCTCCTGGAGGCATCGGAGCAAGTTGCCCCTGTAAGGAAGAAAAGGACCTTCAAGAGAAACATCCCGTGGACCCCACGAATGACAGCTCTGTGTAAGAAGCAGAAAGAGCTTTTCTGGAAATGGAAAACCTGTGGGAAGCTGAAAGAAGATTCAGAAACATTTCGTGAAATGAAAGCAGCAAAAAGACAATTTAGACAGGCACAGCGCCAGGCACATGCTGCAAAAAGACAAAGTGATCAAGAGAAAATAATGGAAGCAGACCTCCGTGATCCGAAGCAGTTCTTTGAACTAGTAAGTAAACGTAGAGGTGCTTGTAATGAACTCCCTGAGGAGATGTGGATCAACGGAAAACTAATCTCTGGAAACGACCTGCCAAACGGCTTAGCTGATTATTTTGAACAATTGGCAACTCCAGTTGACCACCCACACTATGACGAACTCTATAAAAACAACATGGACTTTACAAATCTACTGCTTCAACAACTCTACGAGGGAAGCCCAGTGAAGGTACTCCCAAAAATCTCCTCGCAGGCAGTACATAATGCCATCAGTAACCTTAATAGGAACAAGGCTCCGGACGAGGCGGGACTCATGGTGGAGCACCTTCTGCATGCCAGTCCTCTTGTCGCCCAGTGTATCGCGAACACTTTCAATATGATAGTGGAGAACCAAACGGTTCCAGACATCCTCAAGGGTGGTCTCATTACCCCAATCTATAAAAAGAAGAACAGTCCTAAATCTCCGGACAACTACCGTAGAATTACTGTCACTTCGGTATTCAACAAAGTTTTGGAAAAGGTCCTACTTGGCCCTCTCAAACAAATCTTGAGTCCCAAATTCAACCTGCTACAGAGAGGCTTCACTAACAGTGCATCTTCAGTGAACACTGCATTGCTCGTGAGTGAAGCTATAGCCGAAGCAAAAGACTGTAAGAAACACCTGTATATTACCTACCTGGACGCCTCCAAAGCGTTCGACGTTGTCTCCCACAACTCACTGATGAATAGCCTTCACGGTAGTAATATTGTTGGAAACATGTGGTCTGTCTTAAACAACTCGTATCAAGGCATCCACTCAACAGTAAAATGGAACAAAGAAACTTCTAGACAGTTCCAAGAATCTCAAGGAGTCCGTCAGGGGGGGCTACCCTCAACAGAGTACTTTAAAGAAAGGACCGATCCTCTCCTCAGCTGCCTGGAAGATTGGCAAATAGGATTATCTGTGGGATCCATATATATTGGAGCACCCACCTGTGCGGACGACACAGCTCTGTTATCCGACAATTACCTGGACAGCCAGACCATGGCCTGCGTGGCATGGAATGACTCCTCTCTGCAACGTTACCAGTTTAGCAAAACAAAAACTAAAGCTATGGTGGTGAATGCCAAAAGCTCCCTTAAAGCTATTCAAGACACAAACAAACTCTTTATGAACAAAAACCAAATCCAATATTCTGAAGAAGAAGTTCACCTGTCAGTTGTGAGAACCCCAGACAACAAAGCCACACTGACTGTGAAACACAGAATAGACTCTGCTAGAGGTGCTGCCTATGCATTGCTGGGGGCAGGCTTTCATGGTCTGACAGGTCTCCACTTAAAGACAACTTTAAGACTGTACAATTCTGGGATTCTCCCCCGCCTTACCCATGCGCTGGAAGTCTTAACCCTCTCACAAGCTGACGTGGAAAGTCTAGAGAAATTTGCCAGAAAAACCCTGAAAAGGCTGCAAGACCTTCCTCAAGAGACTGCAAATTGTGCAGCGTTTGTCCTGGCAGGTGCCCTCCCTGTAGAGGCCCACATCCACAAACAACTACTAAGTCTATTCGTCCGGGCCCTCAACCTGGATCGGGCCAAGGAAAAGGACCTGATAGTAAGACAACTGGCTATCAAAGACTCCTCATCACATAGCTGGGTCCAGACAGTAAGGAACGTGCTGGAAATCTACAGCCTCCCCAGCGCCTACTCCCTGGTGCTGGATACGCCATCAAAAGACAGCTGGAGAGATACCGTAAAATCTCATGTTACTACCTACTGGAAACTAAGACTGCAGAGAGAATGTGCCCAAAAAAAGACTCTTAAATACCTCAACTTTGAAAGCTTTACCTGTGGAAAACTACACACCATCTGGTCAACCACATCCACCAACCACTGGGACATAAAAAAGGCCTGCCTGAAGGCCAAAATTGCTACAGGCAGATACACCCTACAGACTGACCTACATAAATACAGGGGAGAAGATCCAACATGTAAGATCTGTGGCAATGAGCAAGAAGACTTGCATCACTTCCTCCTAGAGTGTACTCAACTGGAAAACAAACGTTACCCCCATATCGTGCACCTGAAGACGACATTGGAAGATTTTCTGGGCGTTGACACCGCAGAACTAATAGTCCGCTCTAGGAACCTCCTGATCCAGTTAGTGGTGGACTGCTCGGCTTTGCATGTGCTTAATGATGCAGGAAGATTAGGAAGGCTAGCCATAGAGCGCATAGAACCTATTACTAGAAGTCTCTGCTTCAGCCTGCACGTAGAAAGAAGTAGACTTTTAGTCAACAGCAGACATAATAAACTCTCGAATGTGAACATAGTGCCCGATTGTGACCATAATACAACCTGACTGACAACCCCTACGTCTTTTCTAGGCGGTTACCCTACGTGAAAGGGTGAATCTACACAGAAGAAGAAGAAGAAGAAGTGACTTGTTGATCGTAATCTCAACATTTTGAAGCTACATTGACTAGCTTTGAAGCATTAAGATGAAATGGCGATCATTTTAAACTGCATAGGGCTTATGCGCAGCATTATGAATGTGCCCTAAACTATTTAAAATAAGAAACTTACCTTTGGACGACGTCGTGGGCAGGAACAAATTGCAGCAGACGACGAGCTGTGAGAGCAGGTTATCGCGGGAAACAAAATTGCGCCTCCAACAGTTGAGAGTCGACAGTGGCGACTCCTACATTTATGTCACGGCCGTAGTCAATCGCGGTTTGACAAGAGCATACAGTGTTCAATTTTAATTTTTTTTAATAATCCAAATTTTTACATTAATAAACGACATTATCAGACAAACAGGAATTAGATGACACTATCCCAAAATTTGCGCCAGATATATATCCATTTTATGTGATTTTTACCGTATTTTCGTAGGTCCCCTAATGGTAAAAGTTTTAAAAATTCGATCGTCAATTTACACCATTAAACTGCGAAGTTCGTGAAACTTGGACTTATGTCTAAAACTTTATCTAAAGATGTTCATTTCTATTCACTAATTGTATGCCACGGACTGCTTGTTTTCATGAAAACTTGATGAGGACATTAGGGGACTTGGCTCTTGTACCATTAGGGGACCGCGTCCCCTAACCCTACCCAAAATGTCCCCTAATGATGGCATTCGTACTAATATATATATATATATATATATATATATATATATATATATATATATATACATATATATATATATATATATATATATATATATATATATATATATATATATATATATATATATATATATATATATACATATATGTATATATAACTCCAGGTGGAATGGTGTGGATATCGAAGGATATAGATAAGCTAAAGGTAGCTATCCTTATACATAGAGAATGTACTTGCTGTCACAACATGTTTTAAAGCGTATAAATCAATTTACAAACGGCCAAGAATAGATGGCAGTGAAATGTTGCAATGCCATTTTCGTTTTCTCAATTATTACTCAGCAGAAATTCCACTTGAGTACACATGGTTGGACCAACTTCGCTACCGCTTCAAACTTTATGAAGCGATTTCCATTGTATTTGATATTAATTGAAACAAATACCTACTTGCTACTATACCAATTTCGTGTCGTTGACATTGAGTGCTGACATGTTGCACCAGCAGAAATTTCACGTAAGCGCATTTACTTCAGTTAATGATGCAAAGGCTATGGTGATCTGGGAGGCAGGCTGCAGTCCACCTATTGTTAGTTTTCAAAACTAAGGTAGCATTTGTCCAGGAAGACTGAAGATATATGACTCTTCGTGTTAGGATTTTCTTTCCGAATTGTACGATTTTACGTTGTGCTAAACTAGCTTAAATGTAAAAACCATAATTCTATTCCGTTATGCAAAATGAATAGTTTTTTTAAACATCCGCCTAGTGTCTAAAAAGGTGCCAGGGGATTACATCTCAGTATGACATCATTCGTTGCCATATTCGGCAAATAGAATTAGCCGCATTTGCTTGTACTTAGTTAAAAACCTAAAAGAAAACATGAAAAAAGACAAAAAGCTCAACATTGAAATGACTTATGCTTCAAAAGCATGGCTCTACATTTTTAAAACATCCGATTGATTTATTTTTACTCTTGAGCACATTCCTCGCGATGTCAGGCATGTGACAGTATGCGCCAGCTCTAAATGTACATACAAATAAGGTAGTTATTTGTAAGTACCTAATCTTTGGCACATCAGGCACATGAAATGTTTGTAAATGTTAAGCATTAAGCATGCTGAATAAAATATTCAGAATGTTGTTTTTTATGCATGACATTTATAAAAGAAAAAAAGTTTATTTTTGAAATAAATGAAGATATAGTAAATACAAATGAACATAAACAATAACAGTGTAGCTTTTTTCTTATTGTAAGGCCACTCCAATTTAATTACTTGTCTTACGAGCTTTTTTTGGAAAAAAAATCCTGTCAGACTCCAAAAAAAAAGAAAAAAAAGTCATCTTTGGTGTCTTACGGACGAAAGTGGTTTTGAAATTTTCTGTCAGACTCCCAAAAAAAAAGAAAAAAAAGTGCAAGTTTTAAGAATATTCTTTGTAAGTGTGATTCAATCAACTACAGGAAGCTATCATTGCTGTAGTAGAGCCTCAGACTTGAGGAGGTATACCTCCCACCCTTCAGGTTACAGGGATTAATAGATTGATTGATTTTTATTTAGTTGAGAATAGGCTGGTAGAAACATATCGCTACCAGTCCTAGTCGTCAGACTCTAAAAAAAATCAAAAAAATCACATTTTTCAACTTTTTTTTTTATTCCAAAATGGCTCATTTCCTACCTCCTGAGCACGTAAGACAAGTAAATAAATTGGAATGGCCTAATCTAAATTTGTAAATCAGACATATCTATATGTAATTGTATTATTCAATTCCATTCTTGCCTTACATAGGGAAATGTTCTAAGGGTTCTCATGTAAGATTTAAACCATCTGCCTAACTCCCACTGTTCATTTTCTGCTGTTGAAAAAGGTTTGTTTTTTATTGTAGCCAAACAAACCAGTGAAGGTCCACATCCAGAGTTTTCAGAGCAAGTAGTCTGGGACTCTGAACTGTCTTCTGGATCAAGTTCAAACTTTGCCCATAAGCATTGTTCAAGTCCCAGCCAAAATCAAGACATCCATCAAGCATGTTCAGATGACAGCAGAGCCACGGTACCAACATTGAGTTTCCCTATGCAAAAGACCTCAGCCCCTTTAATTGGCTTCCACACTAAGGTCTCTGAGGTTTCCTGTGCTACAAACAATAGAACAGGTTTGGAAGTTCAATGTGACTCTAGTCCCCAGCGAAAAGTATTTTGAGATAGCCACAATTGACACTGTGGATTTCAAGAAGTAATGCCTACCACAACACTGTGTTTATGTAGTTTTTGCTAACCTATAATTCTCTTTTATGTTAAAGTGCCATTAGTTCATCCTGTAAACCTAAGTGGTATAATTGTATAAGGGCAAATGATGTTAGTGTGTATGTCCTTATATTTCCTGTGTTCTGTGTGTCAAACGTTTTTGATTAACCAGAACTTTCATCTTTTGGATGATTTATAATAGATGCATTCGGCTAGATGGCTATGTCTGGTTCGCCAGGCCCTCATGTGTATTTATGGGTCCACCTTAAGTTGGCCTTGGTGAGAGTTCCATTGTGGGACCACCTTAAGCAGCGTGCGATTCGACAGACGTCAGATGTATTTATAAGGGACCACCTTAAGTCAGCCTTGGTGAGAGTTCCAATGCGGGACCACCTTAAGCAGTTCTAGTTCTGGCGCTTAAAAGTCCCCCCTTTCTAAACACTTTCTATACATGACCCATGGGATCCACCTCAAGGTTAGTCATGTCGGGAGCACACCTGTGGGACCACCTTAAGGGGGCCTGTGACTCTCAGACTTGTCTTAAGGTCATACTTGCTGCTGATGGTCATGCAGTGCGGCTCTACCTATTGACTAAGTGTTGATCCATTTACCTCATGTACCCAGAGGAATGGATATATAATGTATTATGCTATTTCCAAGTTCACTATATATTTATATGTTGATTCTTATTATTTTTGATGTATCGTATCTAGATATACATACACAAGCCTGTTTATAATGAACAGCTATGCACAAAATGTCTGTATTTGTTTTCAATAAAAAGTGGAATAAAGGTTTGATATTCTGGTTTTTGGCTGGTTACTACCCCTCCTCCCCCCCCCCCCTTATTTGAAAGAGGGTTACCCAAAGATAGATTTTGCCAAATTTGAGAAAATTCTTGGTTTTAGGAAGTTTTGCTTCCAAGCTAGCATTTTTTACTTGTAAAGTGCTACTTTGGCGCCACCTATCTGGTCAGCAAGGTTGGTGACCCCCCTTTTTTCTTTTTTTATTTGGAAGAGGGCTACCCAAAAAGATATTCTCCCAAGTTTGAGAAAATTCTTAGTGCAGGGTATTTTTGTAAAGACCTGGAAGTTTTGCTTCAAATCTAGCACTTTTTACTAATAAAGTGCTACTTTGGCGCCACCTATCTGGTCAGCAAGGTTGGTGACCCCCCTTTTTTCTTTTTTTATTTAGAAGAGGACCACCCATGGAAAGGTTGTGCCAAGTCCAAGCAAATTCTTACTGTTGGAACATTTTTTCTTTGCTTGTACTCTTTTGCAAAACCTGCCCCAATACAAGTCGAGTCCCCTAAGTGGCGCCCCCTATGTCAAAAATGGCAATATGAACCCATCTTTCTACATGATATTTTGGTAGAGGATACCATTAGGAAGGTCATCCCTGATTTTCAGCAAATTCAGCAACTATTTTTGAATACGTTAGTATGCCTTTAACAACACACACACACAAGAAAAACAAACAAACACATACTTGCACATATAACACACAATGTATGAAATTGGCACATAACACTCAATGTATGAAATTGGAGGATTATGGATATAGAGAAAAAGATCTTAAAAGTTATACCCTACATTTCGTCACATAAGATTTTCGGTGCTACCCTAAAATGTGAATTAGAACTGACCATTTTTGTTCAAATATTGGAAGTTTCCCCTCAATTGCAGCATAATACTGTTCATATTGGAACTGCACTGATAGTTCATATTTGTCACCTTACCTTTCTGTTTTTTTGTATATTTTCATTTTAGTCAATAAGATCACTGTATCAATTATGGAGTTCTTAAAGGTGGTACCAAATATTTATTCTGAATCTGTTTAATATTATCTCTTAGTACCATACCTAACCATAACCCAACCTTACGCCACAATGTATGTATTTTCTGACATTCAAGAAATGCATTGGAGTTTATAGTACATTGTATTTGTCAGACACTTTAGTTCAAATTTTTACATAACATTTGTTATCTTTAACAAGATTTTTTTCATTAATTTTGCATCAAATTAATAGTCAAGTTACAGATTCAAATGTGAATGCTTGTGATCAACACAGCCGATAAAATACATTTAAATACGCACAAGAGTGGTCTCACTTCTCAAATGTAATTCTTAAGAAATGAATGTTCTTTCAAGTTGTATTTTGTGACCTTTCATACAAAATCTCTATTTTTACTGATAATAACGATTCTTCATTTCACATTTCACAACAGCTCTGTATGGTTTATTTCCCTTTTATTAAAGAATTATATACTACTTTTCTGTTTATACAATAATAATGTTTACTCCCTGCGGATTTTCCAGGTCTCTAACTAGTATATTCATATTCGATATAGTAAAAGACTATAATCTAAAAAGAGCTCATGTCAATGATGCAGTCGTTCACGTAATACCACTGAGGTCTTGGCTATCTTCATTAGAAAGATTTGTGCCCAACACTATCTTCTTCCTCACCACAAATGGAGCATGTTTATAACCCATTTTGACTGCGTTTTTTGTTGTTAAATCTTTTTTGGAGTGTTCGAAATTGTATGTATTCTGTTGATTACCTAGAGTGGTGGAGAGAGAAGGATCTAGATAAGCTAAAGGTATCTATGCTTAAATCATGTTCATCCCTCCAGGCATCGCAGATGTTACAGAAGACATGATTGATCGTGTCCTTTATACTATTTAGAAGATCCCTTTTGTCCAGCTTCAACAGGGCTTTAATAGCATCATTTCTTGGAAGTGGTTCATAATTGTACACTGTTTTCTCTCTCCACAGTAAATATTCTTGATCTTCAGACTAATACTGTTATATTCTATTATATTCTATAAAATTAACTTTGATCTTGTATAGATCTTGTAGCTCATCTAGAGAAAGAACAATTCATAAAGGAACCAGTAAGTCCACTACCGTTAGTAAACAAGTGGTTCACGTTGTATTTGATATCATATTTTGTTAAACAGGTAAAAAATGGTAAAGCAGATACAATTTTCTTTTAGCTCAATCCAGAAGCCAGGAGGACTTTTATGCCCAGCCAGAAAAAATGTAATCAATCAAAGAATGCAAACATAACAGGTGTAAATTAATGTTGTGTTTAGAAGATTACTTTTAGTTTTTTCTGGTCTTTTTTACAAAAGATTTACAAAATTACAGCATAATCTGAACTATTCAAGTTCAGTAATATTTAAGTAAATATGTAACAATAATATATAAGTAATATGCCTCATGAAACTCACATCTTATTCAATAAGTCCATGTAACTACAACTTCTAAATGAAAAGTTTATAAAATCATTGGCATTGGAAGTTGGGCTGAGCTAATGTATTATCCGGGTCATCAGAAGTTGGGCAGCCCATCTTAAGATGGCTCAGCTAAATCCAGCCCAACTTCGGATCGGAAGTTGGACTTGGCCCATCTTAAGATGGGTTGATCAGAAGTTGGGCTGCAACATATATATATATATATATATATATATATATATATATATATATATATATATATATATATATATATATATATATATATATATATATATATATATATATATATATATATATATATATATATATATATATATATATATATATATATATATATATATAAAGGGATTTTTGAACTTTTCAAAAAATTTCATCAAAGATACTAGTATTTGACCAATATATCCAAATGGGATTGGTTTGAGTTTCTGTTTATTTGCCACTCACTCACGACTGTGTTCATTTGTTTAAGCATGTTACAAACTGGTAATGTTTATCCTCACCTAGATCATGACCATAATTTAAAATATTCCTTCCCTCTTAGCGAGTTCCTTTGCAACAAGATTATCAGAGGGACAGCTATATTCCTTTTCAATTGAAAGTTGGCATTGACTTTGAGTATACCCTGGTTTCCCCCGTAGTCCTGTGGTCATCCTTCACAACCCACACCTGGCTAGTCACAACCTATCTTGACTATGTAGAAAGGGAAATGATAAGTGTAATTTCAAAATGCAAACATATGGCGTTACTGTCTCCAAATTATGAAACTGTTTAATAATTACATTAAATCATGAAATCATTATCCTATTGAGAAAGGCACTGCTCTCGTGATAAAGTGATCAGTACTTTATACATAGGACATGCTGTTATCTTATGGAACGTAGTATGTAGCATAAAGCAACTTATCTGTCATAGAAATGTAATATATGATCAAAATGTTAAATAGTTCAAATAAAGAGACACTCTGTCTGTAACTATTCTATGGTTTGGTTGTTCTTGTTCTTGGTGTGGCTTTGACCTTGAACTTCTTAGGCTTTATAACTATTCCATTGACATAGTTACGTGGATCTGGGTCAGCTGGATCTTCGCCCTCGGGAGGTGAAAATGTGAAGGATTGCAGAAGATATGTGAGAGCAAGAAAAAGTCTTGGTCTGGCAAGTAATTCTCCAGGACAGTTCCTACGACCAGCAGAAAAGGGTATCCAACTAGATGTTATAAAAGGAAAGATACGAAATATGTTAAATTTTGTTAGCTAGCAATCCAAGTAGCAGTTATAGATCACTTCCCAGTCTTTTTGTATCAAAGGCTGACTGTATACGATTATTGTTTTACTATTTTACTACACCACAGTATTGTCTATGCCAAATACATAGCACCATGAGGCAGTTTAAGAATTAAGTATTTAAAAAGGCGTTTGATATTGGTAGTTTCACCCTGTTGGAATGTGTGGTCCAGACTGATATCCACCCGAAGAATAATCCACAAATTCAAGTAAAATGTGTCTGATAGCCAATTGATAATCACAGCCAATTGACTGCGGAGGGTCCCTTTCAAAAGGAAGGCTATAGATCCAGCGAAGGCGGCCGGAGCTTCGTGGGGTACGCATGCGTGAGGTTCGACTGCAGGCTGGACCACACTTTCTTACAGTGTGTAGCACATTCATCAACTACTCATCCATGGTAGGAAAATTGTTAAATACATCACAGTGCTTGCTAAGAGTTTTTATCGATTATGCGCTAAAAGGTGATATCAAATTTCAGGGTTTGATATTAAATATACATAGAGCAAACAGCTTTAGTTCTCTGGGGGTCTAGCGACCAATCAGCAACCTGTATTGCACCAGAGCAGCGACAATGCTCACTCGGGGTAGACAATCATGTTGGCAACCCCATAGGGATGTCATATTTGTTTTATTATACCGAACTCGCGCATGTTGTTCTCAACAATAAGATAATTCCATTGTTGACGGCGGCATTTTGCTGAGGCCTTGACATACTTTCGCCACGCGTGGGGATCTTGAAAGCATAACGTCCTCAACAATATAGGGAATCATGAGAAGGCACCTTGGCAACGGGTGCTAATACGTCGTCTCCTTGACAGCAGGTGCTAATACGTCGAATGGTGACCGCTGTCAAGGAACCTACATAGACACAGGTTGCCAACAGCTTTGACACATGACTCTCATCCAATGGGATGAGAGTATCCTCACGTGAGGTATAATAATGAGTATTAGTAACGAGAAATGTAACACATCTACACCAACTAAAGCAGCGATGCAAAATGGAAACATAGCCAAAAGAATAAGGCTACTTCGTCAAAAAAAACTGTTGGTGTGACATCAATTCACCAATTACCCTGTTTCTTATCATCAGCCATTATTAAAGTAATAAGAAATTACATACTGCTTCATCTTTGGGTGGTTTGGCGGAATAATGTGTCCATCATTGTCTAGAAATCGCCCAGGTTTAAACACAAAAGGCTCAGGCCAAAAATCGCCATTGTGATGCATTCCCCATAGATTCAGTATTACCTGGAACAATAGCAAAAGGAAAATGATGATAATGATAATGCTGATAATAACGACAACTATAATAGTAACAATAATAATAAGAAGAAGAAGAATTAAATTGATAATAATAATGATGGTAAGGTAATCATAGTAATAACAACAACAACAATGAACATGATGATTGTAAATAATTCTTAATCAACAACAAAATTGAACAATCATGAGTCGTTAGTAAGATTTTTTATAATGCCTAACGAGGACTGAAATGCCTCTCTTTCGTGTTTAATCAGCACACAGCATATCATATAACATGTATGCAATTAGACAAGGGGGTACAAAGTAACTATATATTTCAATTATCATTTTTTTAAATATTACTTTGTTATTGAGCTGCTTGCAAATAGTTCAAATTACATGTTCAAACATTAAAACCCGAAACTAAATGATACATATCAACAACATGTTTCCGTAATCGGTACGTAAAAGTGATCAGCACTCTTTGAATGTATGACCATCATATACATGTATTTATCGCTATAGTTATATTCGCACATTACCCAGAAAAAGATAATACTAATATGGGCAGTCCTGAAAGGTGTTCATCAAAAATGTATTACCTACTTTTGTGTGTTTAGGGAGAGGGTGACCTTGAACTTGTGTATGTTTTGTAGTTTTTCTGATCACTCCTTTAGGAACAGCAGACATGTACCGCATGACCTCCATCAATGTAGCCTCTGTATAGGGCATGCTTGGTCTATCAGCAAGGACTGGACGTCTGCTATTGCCCACCACTGTGTTGATTTCCTGTTGTATCTTATGCTGGATGTCAGGATAGTTAATCATTATTAAAATGAGTGTAGTCAGGGTGGCAGCACTTGTATCAATTCCTGGAGTAACAAAGATGTATGCACTAACAATCTCTTATTATTTACGTGAATTCCTCCAACAACATCTACTACGCTTGTATAGGAGCTCACTCACTAATATTACCTATTTTAAAGTTTTCCATCTGCGGAAAACTACTCATAGGAATATGCACACATGATGGCCATAGGTGGCAAGCAATTGAATAAACCAACATTCTTTAAACATACAAAAAGTCGACCATATACTCGTTAAAAGACGATGTATATATGAATGGAATGGAGAAATAAATCACCAGACCTGCAAGAAAGTAATCCATCAGTGTGGCTGTCAGATTCCCATGGGAGAAGGGTTCATTGCCATTCTCCTTCAGGTACTGTGCGTGAGAAACATACAGGTGTTCTAAAAATCCTCCTGGCGTGTCCATATCCATGTTCAACTAAATATAAAAGATAATGCAATATTGTTTGGGACAGGAATTTAGAAGTGAATTAAGACAGTTGAAAACACTTTTAATATAGGTCGATTAGAAATAATATATGTAAAATGCTTTTGACCAAAACAGAATGCAAGGCATTTTGCAGTGACAGAATCTTCTGTTCCCCATAAGAAAATAGGTTGCCACGGAGAATAAGCTATTTCACACCTCATGATCACGCCTGATAAAAAGGTAGGAAATACTAGGATACATTATATATCGTAAAAAGTTTATGCCAAAAGATATTCATATCGAATTTGAAAGCTCACAAAGAATGTAAGTTGACGATTAGTTTCAATACTAACATAGATATAATGTGACACATAACCTACCTTTGCCTTCTCAGTGTAGGGATCCATCTGGTCTTTCATCAATTTTCTTGCCAAAAGTATATTCTTGTAATTCGTATTACCAAAAAACCTCAGTGCTGGAAACATTTCCAGGAGTCCACCTTGTTCATTCGCGTCTTCCACTAGGCGAAGCCAAACGTATAGTTTGTTTAGTTGAGGGTGGTCTATTGGCAAACGCTCACCAAAACCCTGGAAGTCAAAACAAGAGCTTTGATATCACGTTTTCTTAACTTGTAATGATGTCCTCTGTAAATATCAAAATGAGATCGAAAGGGAGTTTCCAACCTATATAAAGGCATTAATATATATATATATATATATATATATATATATATATATATATATATATATATATATATATATATATATATATATATATATATATATATATATATATATATATATATATATATATATACTGTAGATCTGGTTAATTTGCCGTCTCCGAAATTTGCCGATTTAGCCTTTTTGAGAATTTGCTGGATTTTAATTAACCGATCGTAATCATATGTGTTCCGCAAATTAAAAACAGAATTTAGTTGTTCTCGTATTGTCAGTAATAGAGTTCCCCCGGGAGGACAGAGTGGCACTTCCACTTGGATTTTAAGTACGTTATGTGCAGGACTAGGGGGGGCTGATTGAAATTAGTACTAATAAGCCGGGAGATTCGCGTTGGCACGCTCGGTTGGTACTGGCTTTCATCTCGGATTTTGACGAGTGAAGTCAACAAACGGTCAAAAGTCAGAATCAATTAAAATTTGCCCTTCTACACCTTTTATCAGAATGAAATATATAGGTGTTCCGTGTATTTATCCTAGTCCACCTCCATTCAGCTTAAAGAACAGGGGCGATATACAATTGAACCATTTATGTCATAAATTTGCAGATCTCATTGAAGCTTGCACAATTTTTTCGATTCCTATTTTACCGGTAAATGGCGGCAAATAAAAAACACCGGTAAATTAACAGGATTTACAGTATATACATACATATCAATGTATGTATGTATATATATATATATATACTAATATATATATATATATATATATATATATATATATATATATATATATATATATATATATATATATATATATATATATATATATATATATATATATGTATATATATATATATATGTATATATATATATATATATGTATATATATATATATATATATATATATATATATATATATATATATATATATAATTTATTTTTCACCTGCTCTGCTGTAATTCTCTAAACTGATTGGTCAATAGGAGTTAGACCTGGAGCCGTTAACACGTATATTCAATATCGTATATTGTTGTATATTCAATATCAAACGGCAGAATTTAATATTACCATTTTAACATTCATTTTAATTGATATTGACACTTGGCCATTAATCTAACCACTAGAGGTCATTACCCTCCTTCTGGCCTCCAAAGTTATTTTGAATTTTTATGTGATGTATTTGTTCTTTTTTCCTAGCATGAAAGAGCAGGTGATAAATTCCTTCACGCAATAAATTCGTGATAAATTCCTGTCATCGAAATCGCACGATGTAATATTGGGATTTGGATGACTTTGGGTGGATACCAGGCCGGACTGCACTTTGCAACAGGGCGTAACTTATAATAATTATAACAATATTAATATATATATATATATATATATATATATATATATATATATATATATATATATATATATATATATATATATATATATATATATATATATATATATATATATATATATATATATATACATATATATATATACATATATATATATACATATATATATATATATATATATATATATATATATATATATATATATATATATATATATATATATATATATATATATGTATGTGTGTGTGTGTTTGTGCGTGTGTATACATACATGCATGTATGTATGTATGTATGTATGTATGTGTGTTTGTATATAAACATATTGATCACTATTTCTTACCATTAACCACATGGATGCCGCGATTGTCCTATACATATCCTGCTCAATGACAAATGATTGGTTCCCTCTCTTCTCAATAACCTCAACCAGTTCTTCCAGAACATCAGCCAGCAGAGTCTCAAGCTCATGGAGTCCCGTCCCATACATCTTAACCCCACGAAGAAAGCATTTGCGAAGATTTCTCCATTCACGCCCGAAATCAAGAAGGCCAATTGATGATTTTCCTTCGTACATTACCTGAATATTGCAATTGAAATAATGCAGTTCAACTAATTTTGATTTTAGTTATAAAGTGAAAACTAAAAATGTAAATAATGCTGTGTTAAACCAAACGCATATTTGAGTTATTAACCAATATCTCAACCCGATAACATCTCATTTCATATTTTGTGATAATTTAAAAAGCTGCATGTCCTATTTGATCCCTTGATAGTTAGTAATTCTTAATACATTTACTTAAAAAATGTTATATTTTCTTTAATGTAATACACATAAGCACGTGCATACTATGATTTATAGCCTGTTCTATTCATACTTTAAATAAAACATATTGACCTACACTGTAAAAACAATATGTAAACATTTACTCTATTTAGGTGCAACTGAGCTGCACCCGATTTGGGTAAACTTTAACCCTGACATATGTGTACAAGGTTAACATTTCTGACTTAAATGGCAGTGCAGGTAGACCATTACTTGTTTGCAGTGGGTAAACTTTTTCCTGTCTAGTGTTAGATGTAACCTGATATTATCTGATGGGGTTAACACTCATTTCGGGATGAGGGTTCATTATTGTGATACAAACAACATTAGTCACTTACTGTTCGAGGATGTGTATAAAAACCGAGACTTTATTCCTGCATAGTCTCTAAAATTATCAGTACAGCGCTAACAATCCAACCTCAAACTGCCCACCACAACTTGGTAACTTAAAACTGTTATCTGGGTCACTGCAAACGTTTACCCAAGAAGATAAACCTATTACTATGACATTCACTCGAATGGGCAAACCTTACTTTAAAAAGTTGAGGTTCACTGAAAAATGTTTAAGGTTCTCTAATTGAGGTGAACCTTAACATTTCAAGCGGGTAATCATTTATCAATTTAAAAATATTTGGGAAGATGTTCACCTAATAATAACTGATTAATGCAATTTTCACCCAAATCATACAAAGGTTAATCATTTTCAGATCAATGAAACTCCAGACTAGTTGAATCTTTACCGATCCTTCTTACAGTGAAGTTCCTGAATGAACATATGCTTCGTGTTGTGCTTGATCATAATAAAAACTTCGTTTGCATTGTGCTAAATAGATGACGATATGCAGAGCCTCTGACACTAGACAAAAAAAGCCATAACCTTAGAATAGATAACCTGATGACACTTTTCAGGTCATGATGAATAATATCTAGAAATGTGTGATATCAATCACACATTTCTCCAAATCTCACTCCATTATCAGGATATTGTTATATGGGTCAGACTGAGTACATTATATCTGAATGAGCTTTTAAGTAAAAAAACAACATTACCTTCTCCGCCAAAAATGATGCTGGACGTCCACTGAAATCATCTTCCTTCAGAACCAACGCCTCGTAGATTGCTTCACTGCTATTTAGCACTACGATATTTTGACCCAGCAGGTTGATGGTGAACACGCCCCCATACGTCTCAGCCCATTTTGCCAGGGTTTTGTGTAGGCCCGTTTGGTCAACCTGAAGTGCGTTTCCTACGAGAGGAAGACCACGAGGTCCGCGTGGAAGGGATGGTTCTGTCATCCATTTGTAAAGCAGAAGAATAATCAACGCGCCAATAACGAGTGACACCCATATGATCACCATAATTGATAGTTACCCTATTCCTTATTTCACGCATGCGTAGATACCTTTGAACGCTTGTAAGATTAGTGCATATCTATGTCATAGATCACAAACACATTGATATATAGATGACAGACTTAACCTATTCTCATTCTAAGAGCACACCTGACTCGTTCTCAAATGTTTTGATAGTAAAGAATTATTTTGAGGTTTATTTGAGTGGAAGTTGTTAATCCCGATGGATTTGATAATCTCTCTTCCAATTGTATTTTTGAATATCACACTTAATATTAATGTTACAAAAAAGTGTTCGCTCCAGATACAAATTGGTCATGATCAATGTCGTCATAGTCTGGCCACAAACCATATTATTCCTTTTAACCTGATCTGCATCAGGCGAGATGTCGAAAGCATAAATAAGAGGTTACACTCATATAGCCACATCAAACATTTATATGTTACATTTGGTAATTGGTCTCCAATTTATTATGTAACTTAAGTACACTACGATTTGATATAAAATCATCATCAATGCGTAGAAGATTAAAATTTGGCCAATAACCTGTATTTTCATGCTAAAGTGGGTCATGTATAATGTGGCACTTTGTGTTCGCAAATGTGCGTGATTGTGCGACAACATACGACATTGTACAACATATTACGACGCGATGTTCAACAACGTACGACAGTGTTCAACAGAAATGACTTCATTAAAGGACAATTCCACCATGTATAAAACAGAGGCCCAAATAGTTTCTTATGGTAAGAGTAAGGTAACTGCTAATGACTTAGCCTGCTTAGAGGCTATTAACAGGCTAAAATGGCCGCCCCCTGTGCCTCTATTTGTGTCTATTAGGAGGTGTTTAAACAGCATTATACTTCTTGTATGAAGGTTGGCACTGGTGGGAACTTGGGTTTAAGTAGAGAATATCATAAGAAACTATTTGGGCCTCTGTTTTATACATGGTGGAATTGTCCTTTAAGACAATATTTTTATCGCACCCAAAAGTTTTACATGGAATTTTTTTTATTTTTTTAAAATTGACAGCATTACCTACGAAAATCTAGGACTGAATGCGAACAATAGTAATAACCTGCGTCAACCCAAGGAAAATTGTGATATTTGAATTCTCACCTTGTCGCGATTAGAGAGGCAAATATATCAAAATTCTCAGGGATGCCAGGGTTTCATCAGGCATTTTCTGAAAAGGCCTGCGTTATTCTCTTATAATCAATCAAAAAAATATACATGACATAACTAATATTAGGATAACTAGGATAACTAATATTATTTACCCTCCCTCTGGAGCGGTAGGGAAAGAAGTTTTATTTTCTCTCTCCCCCAAAACGGTTGTTACAGAAGCCTATTAAGACCACTGAAAAATTATTTCTTATTTACATTTTTTTCCTTAGATCCGAAAATCTCAAAATTGTGAACGAAAATTTAAAAAACACTTTATTTTCACGACCATTTTGGGGGGAGAGAAAATAAAACTATTTTTTACCGACCATAAGAAAGAGAAAATAAAAACTTTTTTTTATTTTCACGACCGTTTTTTTGGGGTGAGAAAATAAAAGACTTTTAATGTTCACTACCCTTTTTCTTTTGGGGGGGGGGGAGAAAATTTAAAAAAAACTTTTTAGTTTCACGACTGTCTGTTGGGCTGGGTAAATAAAACACATAGTTCTCTAGATAGATAGAGTACAGACAGACAGACAGGTAGATAAATGTTAGATGTTATATATAGTCCTTCTGTAGAGGCAGGATAAATAGTTTTATTTACCCTCCCTCTGGAGCGGTAGGGAAAGAAGTTTTATTTTATCTCTCCCCAAAAACGGTTGTTACAGAAGCCTATTAAGACCACTGAAAAATTATTTCTTATTTATATTTTTTTCCTTAGATCCGAAAATCTCAAAATTGTGAACGAGGATCTTGAAGTAACGATTGTTTTTTTCTTCTTTTGGATACGTTATTTTTTTGACATTGGAATGGGGGAAAATGAGAAAATAAAAAGTAATTTGCAAGTCGTCATACGTAGATCTATTAAAGACTGGAGGGAGATATTTTTGTATTTGCTTGCGCCTGGAGTGATTTTTTTGTGTTTCTTTGTATTTGCGCCAGGAGTGAGATGTCTTTTGAGAATTTTGGATTTCTAATGGAAAATTTTTTGAAATTTGTGTGGAATGGTTACATTCCAAGGCATTTGGGGGACCACAACAAACGCCTGCTAACGTTCCCTCTCTCGGAACACCACTCGTAGTAGGGCCTCCACTTTCACTCACTCGGCGTGTGCAGCGGCCGTGACTCACACACTGCATCCAGCCAACCAATCGCTGGGCCGCTCTCTCCACTGGCACACGCCGTCCAGCCACCCTTCTCTTGTCACTTGCCGCCCTGCAACAGTTAAGGCAACACACTGGAGAGCTATTAACCATTGGTAACGCTCTCGCATCACCGTCCAGCCTACAGCTTCTCAGGTTTTTGGTTTCCCACCCTTCCCGCCCTCTTGCTTCACACAGCTCGACGCGTGCTCCCGGTGGCTCCAGAACTTCATGGCTCCGCTTCCCGTTTATTTGGGGTTATCCGATACAACTTTGCTGGTTTTCTTCGATATAATATTATAACTCTGTACTTTACGTTTATTGTGTATTAAATTGTTCGTTCCCGCACTTCCGTGTTTGTTTTCGGTCCTATAATGCCGTGGACCTCCTAAGCGTCTTAGAATTATTATTTTTTATTTTTATTCTTTGAGATTTTCGGATTTCTAAGGAAAAAAATAAATGAAAAATATTTTTCAGTGGTCCTAATAGGCGTCCGCAGGTTGTGAAAATAAAGTTGTTTTTTATTTTCGCTTTGAGATGGTCGTAAAAAAATAAAGTTTTTTTATTTAACCTCTCTCTAGAGTGATCTGGAAAATATAAATTTCTATTTCCTCTCCCCAAAAACTGTAGTGAAATCTTTTATTTTTTTATTTGCTCTTTCTCACTTGGTCCATCTTACTCCCGGGGGGGGGGGGCACTCAGGTACAGAGGGGGGGCGCACCTGCGATACGTATTTCGCGAAAGAAGGGGTCTTTTTAAGACCTCCGCATGTCCGCGATTTAGTAAAAGAAGGGTATTTTTTTGTACCCAGGTACGAAGTATGGGGGTCAAAATCCCCTTACAATCCACGATTATTTTTCTTCTTTTGCATACGGATTTTTTTTAAACATTTGAATGAGGGGAAATGAGAAAATACAAAGTAATTTGCCAGTCGTCATATGTATATCTATTAGAGCCTGGAGTAAGATGTCTTTTTATCTCATGATTGGCAAAATTCTGGGCTTTTAATTGGTCAATTGGCATATGATATGAAGTTGTATTAACCTCTCAGAATCCTATATTAAACTCCCAGTATTTGCATGTATGTATGTATGTTCATTTTTAATACCTATGCAGAGGTCGAGGAGGCAATCATGAGATAAATTCTCGGCTGCGCCTCGGGTGATACAGCCCTCTGATTGCGAGATATAAGTTGTATCATACTCCAAAACAGTTGATAACTAATAGTATTTGCGCCTGGGTTGAGTTTTTTTGTTTGTTTTTGGGGTATTTGCGCCTGGAGTGAGATTGTTTTGAATTTTTTATATTTTTAAGGGAATATTTTTTTTTATTCCGTGGTCCTCATAAACGGTCCTAGATTTTTTTGATTTTTTGAGATTTTCGGTTTCTAAGGAATTTTGAAAAAAAATTCAATGTTCCTGATAGGCTTCCGTAGGTTGTGAAATTTAATTTGTTGTTTTTTATTTTTGCTTTCAGATGATCGTGAAAAATAAAGTTTTATCTATCTTTTCTCTAGTGTTCAGGAAAAAATAAAGTTTAATTTTCTCCAATAAACGGCCGTGAAAATGTTTTTTTTGTGTGTTCTTTTTCACATGGTCGGGAAAAATAAAGTTTTATTTAACCTCTCTCTAGATTTGTCTGAAAAAAATAAATCTCTATTTTCTCTCCCCAAAAACTGTATTGAAAATTAAGTTTTTTATTTGCTCTTTCTCACTTGGTCCGTCTTGCATTATATATTTTAGTCTCTCTATAGCGGCAAAATTACGTAAAATGTCAGAGGAACCGGAGAAACCGGAGAAATCGTATTTCTACGACACCTCTGGAGGTGTCGTTGAAAATCAACGATTTTTGCCGTATGTTACGATACGACGGGCTTGAAGAAACGGACCTGTCGTATCATACGGAACAAACAGTGCTTTCAAGAAACGGAAATATCGTAAAATACGGATTTCAACAATGTCCGTATTTTACGATCGTACGAGAAACGGCCCCCAGTATCGTGTATCACACCAGAGCAGGTGATAATGTGTAGTCTTAACGAAAAATGTAACAAATCTACATTAACTAAAGCAGTTATTCAAAATAAAACCTCGCCAATGGAATAATGCTACTTACTCCAAAAAACAAATGAAACCCATCACCCTGTTTCTTATCATAATCCATTATTAAAGTAATAAGTAATTACATACTGCTTCATCTTTGGATGGTTTGGCGGAATAATGTGTCCGTCATTGTCTAGAAATCGCCCAGGTTTAAATACAAAAGGCTCTGGCCAAAAATCGCCATTGTGATGCATTCCCCATAGATTCAGTATTACCTGGAACAATAGCAAAAGGAAAATGATGATGATGATAATGCTGATAATAACGACAGCAACTATAATAGTAACAATAAAAATAATAAAAAGAAGAGGGAGAAGAAGAATTCAAGTGATAATGATAATGATGGTATGGTAATGATAGTAATAACAACAACAATAATGAATATGATATTTGTAAATAATTCTTAATAAACAATCAAATTGAACAATCATGTGCCGTTAGTAAGATTTTTTATATTTTCTAACGAGGACTTAAATGCCTCTCTTTCGTGTTTAATCAGCACACCGCATATTATATAACATGTATGAAATTAGACAGGGGGGTACACTGAGGAGGGATCGTCAAAAGTGACTATATATTTCAATTATCAATTATTCAAATATTACACTGTTATTGAGCTGCTTGCAAATATTTCAAATTACATGTTCTAACATTAAAACCCGAAACTAAATGATACATATCAACAACATGTTTCCATAATCGGTACGTAAAAGTGATCTGCACTCTTAGAATGTATGACCATCATATACATGCATTTATCGCTATAGTTATATTAGCACATTACCCAGAAAAAAATAATACTAATATGGGCAGTCCTGAAAGGTGTTCATCAAAAATGTATTACCTACTTTTGTGTGTTTAGGGAGAGGGTGACCTTGAACTTGTGTATGTTTTGTAGTTTTTCTGATCACTCCTTTGGGAACAGCAGACATGTATCGCATGGCCTCCATCAATGTGGCCTCTGTGTAGGGCATGTTCGGTCTATCAGCAAGGAGAGGACGCCTGCTATTGCCCACCACTGTCTTTATTTCCTGTTGTATCTTATGCTGGACGTCAGGGTAGTTAATCATTATCAAAATGACTGTAGTCAGGGTGGCAGCACTTGTATCGATTCCTGGGGTAACAAAGATGTATATTAGGTTATCAAATCAGGTCGGGACTAGCCAATTGTAAGAGGTAGATAGAGGAAAGCGTCTTTATAATCTAGAAAATTCCAATTTTGCACTCAAACTTAGCTGGGTGAAAAAACTCAATACTGGCAGGTCCAAATGGACAATATTACCTTTACAATAAGAACTTTAGTCCTGACAGACTCGAAAGGAACATAGAGTTAATGCACAATCCGTTTTGGATTGACTTTATTAAAAGTGTCAAAGAATTATGGCAATCTAAGCTGGCTGTACACCGTGATGTAATCTTTGAAAATCCAATAAGGTGCAATCCCTCACTACAGATAGACTTAAGAAGAGTTTGGTACAACAAACGGATGACAGTGATTGGTGATATTTTTAACTCCCTTGGCAGACCTTTGGAGCTAGAAATTGTTAACAGCAAATTATATCTCAAAGTTACTTTTCTTGATTGTATGTTCCAAAATCAAAGGTTTCTTAAAAAGTAACGAAATAACTAACATCTTTTGAGGCGACCTTCTCAAAAAACGTTCTCCCTAACATAGTGATTAACAGAGATTGAAAGGGAGTTTCTAACCTATATAAATGCATTAATGGTTGCAACTCTAACACCGTAACTGAACTATGAAAATGGAACAAGCATGACAACGTTTCTCTAAATAGTATCAGTGTATCGAAATCCTTTGTGAAGCACAATACTCTGGCAGATGAAATGTATCCCAAATATATCAAATTCAGAACATTTCACATGAGATTCCTTACCACTGATAGACTTTAGAAAATAGTTATATGAGATAACCCCATGTGTCCAATGTGCTATATTGAACACAATAGTAATGTACAGATGCTCCTCGGATGTAGAATAGTAAAACAATTCTTGCAAGATGTTGAAGCATGGATTAAAATGCTGGGTTGGCAAAATCTTGTTTTAACTGACAACGAAATTATCATTGGGGAAATGGAGCAAAACAACAGAAATATCACTATTATAATCCTGTATGCCAAAGTCTCAAGACACCCTGCCAGAATTAACGAAAAATACTTCTAATAAGCTTCTTTTCAGTTCAGAATTCTGTCAAAAAGGTGTATGGTGTGGAGTAATATAAGGCAACTTTACGTAACAAGATAGATACGTTTAAAAAGAATTGGAGTTGCTTTACTTTATATTGGAAAGATAACAACAAATAAAAGTAAGCAAACACCGAATCTGCATTATCTACATCATGGTTAACTTAAGCACGTTTGCCGTCTAGTCATGTATGTACTTACAATTTCTTATTATTTACATGAAATCCCCCAACAACATCTACTACGCTTAAATACGAGCTCACTTACTAATATTTGACTATTGTAAAGTTTTCCATCTCCGGAAAACTACACACAGGAATATCCATACACGATGGCCATAGATGGCAAGCAATTGAATAAACCAACATTCTTTAAACATACAAAAAAGTCCACCATATACTCGTTAAAAGACGATGTATATGTTAATGGAATGTAGAAATAAATCACCAGACCTGCAAGAAAGTAATCCATCAGTGTGGCTGTCAGATTCCCATGGGAGAAGGGTTCATTGCCATTCTCCTTCAGGTACTGTGCGTGAGAAACATAAAGGTGTTCTAAAAATCCTCCTGGCGTGTCCATATCCATGTTCAACTAAATATAAAAGATAATGGAATATTGCTTGGGGCAGGAATTGAGAAGTTAACTAAGACAGTTGAAAACACTGTTAATATAGGTCGATTAGAAATAATATGTGTAAAATACTTTTGACTAAAACAGAATGCAAGACATTTTGCAGTGACAGAATCTTCTGTTCCCCAAAGAAAATAGGTTGCCACGGAGAATAAGTTATTTCACACCTCATGATCGCGCCTGATAAAAGGGTAGGAAATACTAGGATACATTATATATCGTAAAAAGCTTATGCCAAAAGATATTCATATCGAATTTGAAAGCTCACAAAGAATGTAAGTTGACGATTAGTTTCAATACTAACATAGATATAATGTGACACATAATCTACCTTTCCCTTCTCAGTGTAGGGATCCATCTGGTCTTTCATCAATTTTCTTGCCAAAAGTATATTCTTGTAATTCTTATTACCAAAAAACCTCAGTGCTGGAAACATTTCCAGGAGTCCACCTTGTTCATTCGCGTCTTCCACTAGGCGAAGCCAAACGTATAGTTTGTTTAGTTGAGGGTGGTCTATTGGCAAACGCTCACCAAAACCCTGGAAGTCAAAACAAGAGCTTTGATATCACGTTTTCTTAACTTGTAATGATGTCCTCTGTATATATCAAAATGAGATCGAAAGGTAGTTTCCAACCTATATAAAGGCAACTCTAACATCATAACTGAAATATGCCCTATGTGGAACAAACATGACAACGTTTCTTTAAATAGTATCAGTGTATCGAAATCCTTTGTGAAGCACAATACTCTGTTAGATAAAATTTATCCCAAATGTATCCAATTCAGAACATTTCACATCAGATTCTTTACCACTGATAGACTTTATAAAATAGGTATCTCTCTCTCTCTCTCTCTCTCTCTCTCTCTCTCTCTCTCTCTCTCTCTCTCTCTCTCTCTCTCTCTCTCTCTCTCTCTCTCTCTCTATATATATATATATATATATATATATATATATATATATATATATATATATATATATATATATATATATATATATATATATATATACTGTAGAACACTAAATTTCCGCGTGTGTTTATTTATAGCGTACTTAGCGTCTGGTGCCGCTTCGCTATATTTAAAAACGCTGTACTTTTGTCTTTCTTTTTAGCCACTGGTGGGGCTGACGTCAATGAGACGGTCCCCTTTGAAGCAAGAATTGGAGGTTTCTTGTGCAGCCGTTATTTTCGTTTTAGTGGTGGCCGCTAGATAGCTAAGAACAAAAAAACAACAACAAATGGCACCTTTAGCATGCCTTTAGCACAGGCATTTGACGAACATTCAGGAGACGCCATTTTCGTTTTCGTGGTGACCGCTAGATGGCGCAACTAGTACAAACATGAAGCATACGTAGCCCCTCTTGAACCATTCTTTTTTTGTGTTTTTCTGGCTTTAGGAAGCAAAAGACATGTTAAAAGAGCAAAGAAAAATCATTGTGATCTGTTTTGATTGTTTATTTTCCAAAGATTACACTTAATACAACCTGATATGGCCCCTTTGTTGTGCCACTATGGATAGGGTTCATAGCCCCATTTCCTTTGTTTAACCCTTTGTTTATAAATACGGGCGCCCCCTTTTGAGAGAATGCTCAATCAAACTGGAAGCATTCTCTGCTCAAATTAGTTCGTCTTTTTTTGCGACAGATGGCGCTGTCAGCGGCTGCGGCTACGGTAAAGAGACGCTAATATAAAGATACGCTATGACGCAAAACTCCCAAATTCGCTATACTTGGGACACGCGTGAATTTCGTGTTCTACATATATATATATATATAAATATATATATATATATATATATATATATATATATATATATATATATATATATATATATATATATATATATATATATATATATATATATATATATTTATATATACATATTAAGTACTTTATATATATGACTAGGGAGGGCTGATTGAAATTAGTACTAATAAGCCGGGAGATTCGCGTTGGCACGCCCAGTTGGTACTGGCTTTCATCTCGGCTTTTGACGAGTGAAGTCAACAAACGGTCAAAAGTCAGAATCAATTAAAATTTGCCCTTCTACACCTTTTATCAGAATGAAATATATAGGCATCCTGTGTATTTATCCTAGTCTATCTCCATTCAGCTTAAAGAACAGGGGCGATATACAATTCAACCATTAATGTCATAAATTTGCAGATCTCAGTGAAGCTTGCACAATTCTTTTGATTCTTATTTTACCGGTAAATAGCGGCAAATAAAAAACGTTGGTAAATTAACAGGATTTACAGTATATATATATATATATATATATATATATATATATATATATATATATATATATATATATATATATATATATATATATATATATATATATATATATACATATATATATATATATATATATATACCTGGAGCCATTCACGCGTATATTCAATATCGTATATTGTTGTATATTCAATATCAAACGGCAGAATTTAATATTACCATTTTAACATTCATTTTAATTGATATTGACACTTGGCCATTAATCTAACCACTAGAGGTCATTACCCTCCTTCTGGCCTCCAAAGTTATTTTGAATTGTTATGTGATGTATATGTATATATATATATATATATATATATATATATATATATATATATATATATATATATATATATATATATATATATATATATATATATATATATATATATGTATATATATATATATATGTGTGTGTGTGTGTTTGTGCGTGTGTATACATACATGCATGTATGTATGTATGTATGTATGTATGTGTGTTTGTATATAAACATATTGATCACTATTTCTTACCATTAACCACATGGATGCCGCGATTGTCCTATACATATCCTGCTCAATGACAAATGATTGGTTCCCTCTCTTCTCAATAACCTCAACCAGTTCTTCCAGAACATCTGCCAGCAGAGACTCAAGCTCATGGAGTCCTGTACCATACATCTTGACCCCACGAAGAAAGCATTTGCGAAGATTTCTCCATTCACGCCCGAAATCAAGAAGGCCAATTGATGATTTTCCTTCGTACATTACCTGAATATTGCAATTGAAATAATGCAGTTCAACTAATTTTGATTTTGGTCATAAAGTGAAAACTAAAAATGTAAATAATGCTGTGTTAAACCAAATGCATATTTGAGTTATAAACCAATATCTCACCCCGATAACATCTCATTTCATATTTTGCGATAATTTAAAAAGCTGCATGTCCTATTTGATCCCTTGATAGTTAGTAATTCTTAATACATTTACTTAAAAAATGTTATATTTTCTTTAATGTAATACACATAAGCACGTGCATACTATGATTTATAGCCTGTTCTATTCATACTTTAAATAAAACATATTGACCTACACTGTAAAAACAATATGTGAACATTTACTCTATTTAGGTGCAACTGAGCTGCACCCGATTTGGGTAAACTTTAACCCTGACATATGTGTACAAGGTTAACATTTCTGACTTAAATGGCAGTGCAGGTAGACCATTACTTGTTTGCAGTGGGTAAACTTTTTCCTGTCTAGTGTTAGATGTAACCTGATATTATCTGATGGGGTTAACACTCATTTCGGGATGAGGGTTCATTATTGTGATACAAACAACATTAGTCACTTACTGTTCGAGGATGTGTATAAAAACCGAGACTTTATTCCTGCATAGTCTCTAAAATTATCTGTACAGCGCTAACAATCCAACCTCAAACTGCCCACCACAACTTGGTAACTTAAAACTGTTATCTGGGTCACTGCAAACGTTTACCCAAGAAGGTAAACCTATTACTATGACATTCACTCGAATGGGCAAACCTTACTTTAAAAAGTTGAGGTTCACTGAAAAATGTTTAAGGTTCTCTAATTGAGGTGAACCTTAACATTTCAAGCGGGTAATCATTTATCAATTAAAAAATATTTGGGAAGATGTTCACCTAATAATAAATGATTAATGCAATTTTCACCCAAATCATACAAAGGTTAATCATTTTCAGATCAATGAAACTCCAGACTAGTTGAATCTGTACCGATCCTTCTTACAGTGAAGTTCCTGAATGAACATATGCTTCGTGTTGTGCTTGATCATAATAAAAACTTCGTTTGCAGTGTGCTAAATAGATGACGATATCCAGAGCCTCTGACACTAGATAAAAAAAGCCATAACCTTAGAATAGATAACCTGATGACACTTTTCAGGTCATGATGAATAATATCTAGAAATGTGTGATATCAATCACACATTTCTCCAAATCTCACTCCATTATCAGGATATTGTTATATGGGTCAGACTGAGTACATTATATCTGAATGAGCTTTTAAGTAAAAAAAACAACATTACCTTCTCCGCCAAAAATGATGCTGGACGTCCACTGAAATCGTCCTCTTTCAAAACCAACGCCTCGTAGATTGCTTCACTGCTATTCAGCACTACGATATTTTGACCCAGCAGGTTGATGGTGAACACACCGCCATACGTCTCAGCCCATTTTGCCAGGGTTTTGTGTAGGCCCGTTTGGTCAACCTGAAGTGCGTTTCCTATTAGAGGAAGGCCACGAGGTCCGTGTGGAAGGGGTGGTTCTGTCATCCATTTGTAAAGCAGAAGAATAATCAACGCGCCAATAACGAGTGACACCCATATGATCACCATAATTGATAGTCACCCTATTCCTTATTTCACGCATGCGTAGATACCTTTGAACGCTTGTAAGATTAGTGCATATCTATGTCATAGATCACAAACACATTGATATATAGATGACAGACTTAACCTATTCTCATTCTAAGAGCACACCTGACTCGTTCTCAAATGTTTTGATAATAAAGAATTATTTTGAGGTTTATTTGAGTGGAAGTTGTTAATCCCGATGGATTTGATAATCTCTCTTCCAATTGTATTTTTGAATATCACACTTAATATTAATGTTACAAAAAAGTGTTCGCTCCAGATACAAATTGGTCATGATCAATGTCGTCATAGTCTGGCCACAAACCATATTATTCCTTTTAACCTGATCTGCATCAGGCGAGATGTCGAAAGCATAAATAAGAGGTTACACTCATATAGCCACATCAAACATTTGTATGTTACATTTGGTAATTGGTCTCCAATTTATTATGTAACTTAAGTACACTACGATTTGATATAAAATCATCATCAATTCGTAGAAGATTAAAATTTGGCCAATAACCTGTATTTTCATGCTAAAGTGGGTCATGTATAATCTGGCACTTTGTGTTCGCAAATGTGCGTGATTGTGCGACAACATACGACATTGTACAACATATTACGACGCGATGTTCAACAACGTACGACAGTGTTCAACAGAAATGACTTCATTAAAGGACAATTCCACCATGTATAAAACAGAGGCCCAAATAGTTTCTTATGGTAAGAGTAAGGTAACTGCTAATGACTTAGCCTGCTTAGAGGCTATTAACAGGCTAAAATGGCCGCCCCTTTGCCTCTATTTTGTGTCTATTAGGAAATGTTTAAACAGCAATATACTTCTTGTATGAAGGTTGGCACTGGTGGGAACTTGGGTTTAAGTAGAGAATATCATAAGAAACTATTTGGGCCTCTGTTTTATACACGGTGGAATTGTCCTTTAAAGGGGAACTGAAGGCTCACATACATATTAGCTTATATGAAAGTAATACACTTCAAGAATAGGATGCTGTCCTCCTTTTTCTCTTAGTGATCCCATGAGGGGAGAATTTTGAGTATTACCACCAGCCTCAGCCAGCCCCTAGCAGCCCCTGGTAGCAGCCATGTTTTTCAACTGCTATCAGCTGTGACTAAATGGGTGGCAGCCCACTTGCTGTCCCCTAGCTCTGAGCAGTGTATCATAGACTGTAGTGCTCTACACACCAACTCTCTTCGAAAGTTGCATAAAAACTTGTATGAGTATCAAACAGGTAAATGGTAAAATCATGAGCAGCAATTGGCTGTACAAAAAGACATGGTAGTAGAATTATATTTCATATATTTCCTGTTGGTAAAGTCAGACAAAAACAGTGGCTAGCATCACTGAATGCCTGTCCTGAAGCATGAAAATAGACTGTTTAGGATTGTGTTGGTTGTCTTACAACTTGGGTTTTGTTTACTATCTAGGTCTCTCTGGCAACAGCATAAGGAAGTAACAACTCCTTAAAGGAAAAGGATAAACAAAGGGTTAATTATAACCTTGTGGCATTACACATTACACATTTTCCCAGGACACAGAAGTTAGTCAACGCAGGAAATAGCTATCAGTACGTGGAACAGCAATCATTTCCTTTAGTATCTGTGTAGGTTACATGAAAGGAAGCAGTTTTTGTAGAACAGCTAGCTTCAAGTAAAATCAAATACTGAAAATCTGGATGATTGGTGATGTACATACTAGTATTGTTTTTATTCAACCCTTCCTTCATTGTCACACAGGTATCCAATTTATTTGCATATGACAGATGGTGAGCTATGTTTATGAATTTTTAAATAACCTTAGGATTTGCTGTCCCCGAAGTTCCCCTTTTATAAGTAATCCTGATTGTAGTTTGTGATTCCTTACATAATACGCATCAGGGAAGTGGTCTGAACATAGAACTGCATACTTCAAGACAGGTGGATTTACAAGTTTCAGTGATGCTAGCCACTGTTTTTGTCTGAATTTTCCAACTTGAAATATATGAAAAATAACTCTACCACCCTGTCTTTTGTACAGCCAATTGCTGCTCATGATTTTACCATTTACCTGTTTGATACTTTCGAAGAGAGTTGGTGTGTAGAGCACTACAGTCTATGATACACTGCTCAGAGTTAGGGGACAGCAAGTGGGCTGCCACCCATTTAGTCACAGCTGATAGCAGTTGAAAAACATGGCTGCTACCAGGGGCTGGCTGAGGCTGGTGGTAATATGCAAAATTCTCCCCTCATGGGATCGCTAAGAGAAAAAGCAGGACAGCATCCTATTCTTGAAGTGTATTACTTTCATATAAGCTAATATGTATGTGAGCCTTTAGTTCCCCTTTAAGACAATATTTTTATCGCACCCAAAAGTTTTACATGGATTTTTTTTAATTTTTTAAAATTCAAAGCATTACCTACGAAAATCTAGGACTGAATGCGAACAATAGTAATAACCTGCGTCAACCCAAGGAAAATTGTGATATTTGAATTCTCACCTTGTCGCGATTAGAGAGGCAAATATCTCAAAATTCTCAGGGATGCCAGGGTTTCATCAGGCATTTTCTGAAAAGGCCTGCATTATTCTCTTATAATCAATCAAAAAAATATACATGACAAACACCGTTTACCACCAAAACCAGAAGCAAAACAAGGTCATGCACAAAACCCATGGCGCTTCCTGAAATGCCTTGGATGGTACAGCGCATCATACTAGGCGTGTAAAAAGGCGTTCTAAAGGATATTTAACCCTTGTGAGTCCAAATTGTAATTTTCCCCACAAATCCCTGATGTGAAATTGTAATGGGAATTGTTTGCCAAAATTCAATACCATGTTATGTTTGACGATTTTATTATAGTTTTGGTTCAATATACTAGTAGTCGTGGGACATATCAAAATGAACCATGAAAGCCAACTAAAGGTATCCCTTACATTACTAGTAAGGGATACCTTTAGGTTGGCGAACCTGGCTCTTCGTTTGAATCAATCAATTTATCTTACACACATTCTTGGTTCTAGGTTTTGTTACCACAAATGCACATGTGCGTGTGTTAAAATGTGTGGAAAGGTTAAAATGCTCCCAAACAATTCAAGTGACCTAAAAACCCAAGCACGATATGCATGTAGGTCGCTGTACATAGTACAGCTGCAGCTGCACAGTTGGTCGTCTCGTTCATACAAGTACCTTTTACACGGTTAAACAAAATCGTTTATTTGACCGAGGTATTCTGCCTCAAATATACTACCAATAATGACAGCTGCTAAAGGCTTCTACTGGACGGATCTTACTGATGCCTTTTTCACAGAGGTCGCAAAAGGAATGGATATGGAACTCATCAGATGGAAGCCGTCGGACATGGAGGTAGGAATTGGCGTCAGCAGCGTGCTTAGTGAGAATGTGGATACTGGAACCAAGTTAAAGGGCTTCTTCAATTTCGAGGTCTGTGGTCGTGATGTTGCAGGCTCTGAGAAGACAGTGAACGTAATTATCAAGAGTAGAGCCACGAGCGAGGAGGTGACGGCAGGGTGGATAGGCTTGATGCAGGCTTTCGGAGAGGAGTCGTGGAAAATAGGGCAGCAGTATTTCCTGGGCGGCTTCTGCGGGTCACGTATGTCTGAGCTCGAGGTCCTCACAGCGCGAAATGCAATGAACGACAAACACCCAGAAGGACTCAATTCTAGAAGGGAAAGTGTGCATTGAGCATGTAATATTTTGATGGATAACGCGAAGTTGTGCGGAGAAAGGCGCCCGCGACCGCATGTCAATGGCTGTTAAAGTTCTATCTCACTATACTCTATTGATAACTTGAACAATTGAGCTTTTGTTGTAGTTA
>OZ012695.1:41855938-41878438 GCA_963942565.1 Maea johnstoni | reverse complement strand
GGTAGGGCTAGCACAGACTGGACAAGGGCTAGTGAATTCCAATTCATGCTTGATTTTGGAATTAATTGTCACAGGTCCAGACGAAAGCCATCATGTTAATCTCCAAGTATGAATGGGTAAATCCTTAGCTAACCAATAATTGTCTTCCTTTTTCAGGAAACCTATGGGTAAGAAAGAACCCTTCAGATGGTCAAAGTCATCTAATTCTCTACGACTGGGAAATGGTCGGCATACATGTTCCACAACGAGATCTCGCGTTATTTCTCTGCTGCACGTTAATATATTTAGCATCTTCCAAGTCACGCTCAGAGTTGGCCCGGACGTGGAGTGAGCACGTGGAGTATTACCGGAAGGAATTAGTCAGCGCCCTCTACGAGCAAAACAGAGAACAAGCGAAAATATTTGAGGATAGAGAAAGATTTGACAGAATTCTATCCTATGAAATGTTCGAACTCTTTTGCTGTCGAGCATGTACAATAGCCCTGTTGCCTCCGGACCTGGCGCATTTTTCAAACAATGATCGTTCAATTGCTCACATGTTTATCATGGAAAGGTTTGCCAAAGGACTGATAACACTTTGATTCCTTTTTAACTGAACCCTAAGATCATTAGAACAGGGGACTGGCGGTGCCGCCTTGTCTCCTACTATTCACTCTAATTAGCAACAATGCATGTATCTTTACTGGCTGTTACTTTCGGTACAAAATAGTGTGGCAAATAGCACAAATGTCAATAACCGGATATGCAACCAGCAGATCTCGCTCAATAGCCTCGGCATATATATATATATATATATATATATATATATATATATATATATATATATATATATATATATATATATATATATATATATATATATATACATATGTATATATATATATATGTATATATATATATATATATGTATATATATATATATATATATGTATACGTATATATATATATATATATATATTCATATATATATATTTATATATATATATATATATATATATATATATATATATATATATATATATATATATATATATATATAATCATTTTGAAGGGGAAGATGCATTTCGCTTATTGGAGAATTTCGGGGATTACCCAATAGTAGATCTCACAGTATGAACCGGGCTATGGGTCACAGCAGGGGATCCACTGATATACCCTGCTTGCAGGTAGTAAAATATTTGCAATAGAAATATGAGGATCTGTTTGTGAAGGACCTAAAGGCAGTTATGTTGGTCGCGCAGTCCAATTTGGAACTTGGAAATTAATCACTGCTTCTGTCATATTGGGGTTAATCGTAAGTGCACAGTTGTAACTCCATGTCACTGGCAACTCTCTCACATGCCCCACGTTGGATTCGAACCCGGACAGTGGTGAGACACAGCTAGCATTCAGTGGTGGCGCCTTAGACAGGGCCATCATGGCAGGCACGCAATGTACATTATGCGGTGCAACTCAACATTGTGTCTGCTGCGCACTGTTCCTAATGTGACGTTTTGCTGTCGGGACCAAGGTTGCATCTCCCTGTTATTTCTCTCCCAGTTTTAATAAGTTACTGTCTCCCTTGAATGGGCTTATGGGATTACTTTGAGAATATAGGGTCATTTTGAGATTGCTGCATGTGTCAAAGCCTACTCCTTCAGCCTTAAACTCAGGCCAATTGTGACTGTCTATGCCATCACTGAGCAGAGTAAGAGACATAATAACTCAGAACCCTCACATAGGCTTTCACTGACACGCACAGTCAGGAAAGACATTTGGCTCTTTTCTTCATGTTCAATTTCACTAAAACATGGTAGTTTAAACAAGTATTTTAGGTATCAAATGTTAACGAAGTTGCTTTGAATTTGGTATATAAGTATAGCCAAGAGTATGACGGAGGGAAGCGTATTACCAATTCTTCAATTTAGACTTTGTTCAAAAGTTATGCAGTCTAGAAGTGGAAAAGTAGTACCTTTAAAGTACACTTGTGATATTCCACAAAAATTCTGAAATAAGTGGTTATGAGAATTGAATGGAGAACAGAACACAAATTAGCGAAATAGTGATTCCCTTCCCCTCTGTGTTAATTGTGTCTCTGCATTTATGTATTCTGATGGTCTCCGGTTCATACTTGTGGATAGTGCTCTGTTAGAAGTTTTTTACTCCAAAGATTTTACACTCTGCTAGATGGGTACATACTTGTATGTAATGCTTGATGTGTTCCTCATCAAAAGACCTTCACGCAATAGGCACTTTGTACATGCTAAATTGTCAAATGAAGGCAGGGAAGGGGGCAAATCGAGTCAAGAGAATTAACATCAAAATGCAATCATGGTCTAATAATTTTGAATGTAACCATTCAAATATTACATTTAACCCTTGCAATGCTGCAGCTTCTTTCTTTCAAAGCACAAGGACACAACGACATCTAAACCCTGACATGTTGATATTCATTGGATAGATCTCACTGAGTATTATCAGATAAGTACCGATATGCCATGGTTTCAGTCATTTTTCAGGGTTTTGCATCAGTTTTTATTGGCCATATTAGCCATCAGCAGCATAAGGGTAAATGAATGTTTGCAGAGGGAGTGTTGAAGCGGAAAGATAGCTCAAGCATGAGGAAGAAAGTAGGACATAAACTTGGCTGAGGCCAACATGCAGGGTAAGGCTCATATGAGACAGGCATACAACACAGTGAGTTGCCATAGCACTATGTAGCGGAACACTGAGGGTAAAAGCTGAACTTAAAGTGGGTAGATCATGTTTGCAGAAGGAAGGAAGGCATACGGTTTTATCATCAGCTCCACTCTGATACTAGCAGCTGATTGGTCAATAGCTGTGGTGTACTGGACTTTATTGGGATCCTAGCATTGCTTTCATTGATTGTCAATGTTAGTTTCCCCGATAGGTGTTTTATCCCCATTCTAAATGTTTTATCAAAAAAATAAAAATGAAAAAATGAAAAAATCTAAAAAACAAAAAAAATGATAATTATGTATTCTTACTTTATCATTCTCTACATTCATAGATTTTGTAATGAAATAGCTACTGTCAATAAAGCATATATTGAGACAGGCATGTGAGCACTTGTGTCAAACTCTTGTGCCATGCTAGTCTCCTGAAGAGGGATGACAGCAGGCTTAGTTGTATCTTATGCGACAATGCAGCATAGTGCTCCTTTATTGAAGGTAAAAGAGCAGTTATGGTCAAGGAAATAGATGCAATATACCCAGGGATGGATGCAGCTGTCACTTTCCGTGTTCCGATGCGGAAACATATTGAGGGGTGCGACCTGGAAAATATGCTGCGCATATGGATCATATCCTGTAGGTACATTGCACAGATGTATTATGATGTTCTCAATGCAGGGAAGGGGTAAAAGCATACCCTTACCTCACTATGGCTTAAAAGCCCCTCTCTTTTACCTTAGATGTGTATGGTTTGACTTGTGGAAGTATGCTCTGGCTTTACTCCGCAGTGCCCAATTTTTACGGGCCTCAGGACCTCTAACCGCCCTTTAAAGAAAGCATAGTGAGACGGTGAGGACCTCATAAACCTCTAGCTCAGACAAGAGCTGAGGAACCCTTTAAGTATGTGAAACAATCAGCCTTTAGCTACTAGATGCTCTGTTTTGTTCCTTTATATTCGCTTTAATTAAAATGTTTGTTCCTTGGTCCTGTTCTACTAAGATGAGTGTATTATTTTGTACATACACGATTACAGCAGATAAAAGTACTACTACTACTACTACTACTACTACTACTACTACTACTGCTCATCATTTACAGATCTTCTCAACTGCACGCTAGGGTGAAGACTGACTAAAACCTTGGCTTAGGTCAATTCAGGGTGGATCCTTTAGACATCCTTCTGTCTCATTTATAACATAAAGCTCATCGTATTAACTCCATGCCATGATAGGACTAAAACGAAACTTAGATTGGTTAGAGATCAACTCAGGGTAGGTCATTGCGACATCCATCAAAGACAGTTGCACCATATTTACCAGCCTTCCACCAATCACGGCCCCTAAGACGTATGTGTGTGTGTGTGTGTGTGTGTGTGTGTATGGGGGGGGTGTATGTGACAAAACCCACGCTTTTTAAGCCATTGATCTCGACGCTGTCTAAACTCGAAAGTGTTAAGCCGCATTAACACTAACCGAAATTGCGCTGGCAACGTGGTCACAGCGTGAGATTGCCACCACATTGCCACCACGTTGCCACCACATTGCAAAAGGTCTAAAAAAATATTAGTGTGTGTGATTGGACTGACGCTTCATTGACGCCTCAGTGGCAGCATGGTAAAGACATGTCGCAACGTGGTGACAACACTGTCGAGACCACTAAAAATGCCGTGGCAAAACAGTGGCGAAGGGTTGCAATGTATTGACTTCAAGTGGCGACGCAGTTACAACACGATGGCAATGTGGCAATGTAGTTGCAACACGGTGGGGAAATTTTAAAGATTGTATATGTAATATGTAATTTTTTCAGGTATTTTATCAATAAAACATGAAAGAATATATGTCTATGTGTATTACTTTTCAACAAAATATGGTTAAATGCATAAAAATATGAAATAATATTTTGACTTATATGCCCTTCTCACGTAGCTAATCACATACCTTTACCAGAAATAATTCAACTTCAGTCACAGAAAATAATGCATTCTTGTAAACTTGCATAATGCATCGCGCTAGAATGAATTATATGGTTTTAAAGTTTGTGGAAGTTCATAATTTTGGTCAATCATTTGTTTTAATCTTTAAGAGAAACAATCTTGGTCAATCTCTCTGTTGCGAGTCGATCTGCCCCATTCACACTAACCAAAATTGTACTGACAACGTGCTGGCAACCGATGGTTGCGGGGGAATTGCCGCCACATTGCCCTAATCGTCAATGATCGCCAGTACATTGCCTTCCATCGTCAATTGTTGCCAAAACACTGAGATGATTGGCGACTTTTTTAAACTGTTTAAAAAAATCGCCTTTGTCGCCAGCATCGTGAATGACTTAGTAGTGAGTATCCAACTGTTTTGACAGTGTTGCAAGAGGTTGCCAATACATCTCCACCAGGTTGTCAATGATATACGTTCGCAACCTGGTAACAGCATAGTGGCGACCTTTGGCAACTCAGTTACAACAGTTGGCTATTCGGTGGAGACCATTGGAGGTGTTTGTGACATAAATTGCATTATATTTTGAAATATGTGTGAAAATATACGAAATTGATGCCCCCATAAATTAAAGAGCATAGTGCTATGTTCTTTACTCATGCAAAAATTCAGGAAAATCAAAAGACCTAAGAGTCAAAAGAGACGTTAGACCTTAAGTCGAAAGTGTTTGTTTTCTCAAAATATATACAACACTTTCAAAAGCTAACATCGACTCACAACAGAGAGATAGACCAAGAATGTTTCCCTTTTAGATTAAAACAAATGATTGAGCAAAGTTATGAACTTCCTTCCTCAAACTTAGACCCATATAATCCATTCTACCAAACTTAGACCCATATAATCCATTCTACCACCATACATTGCTATGCAAATTTACAAGAATGTATTACTTACATGTATGCACTGGAAGTCATCTTATTGTCTGTAACTGAAGGTGAATTATTTCTGGTAAAGCTAGGTATGTATGTATGTATGTATGTATTTTATGGACTATAGTATCAACTATAGAAGTACATTACATATCATATGCAAATTATAACAAACACACATAAGGACAATTACATAATTAGAAACTAAATATAGAGACACATATGACATATGAATACATAAATAACACAGTACAAAATCTGATGCATGTATCCTATACTCATTTGGCCATGTATCTATGCAGTTTCTGAGTTTGGTAATCACGATGCTGGCGACCACGGCAATGCTTGGCAACTTTTTTAAACAGTTTGAAAACGTTGTCAAGCGTTGGCCACCACAGGCGATCATGGCAACGTACTGGCGATCATTGGCGACGGAGGGCAATGTGGGGGCAATCCCCCGCAAACATCGGTTGTCACCACGTGGCCAGCACATTGCCATCACAATTTGGGCTAGTGTGAATGGGGCTTTACCCAATAGTATTGAGTAGGATTGCTCAACCAACTCGTTCTCTACATGTGATTGGTGGAAGGCAGTCAAATGTGGTACATGCTACATACATGTATAACCTCTAAGTAGCTGTGGTGTATTTGATAACCTTGGGATTCCCCGGAAAAGCCTCGTAACACCCCGGATATATCACATACAGTGCCAACATTTAATTTCTGCACTAAATGACTGGGCAGCCCAGACATAATACATGACCGCACGCCAGGTTGCCACCCAGTTTCCTTGGCATGGATGTATGGAAGATCTCACAAATGAATGTAGCTTTTATTCGCAAGCCACGTGGGTCATTAATGTGCTTGGCGTATCTAATTGACGTGTTATCCGTGGGTGTTTGTACGACCAGACGGAGGCAGACGTCTGGACTTCTGATGCAGGAATTAAATGTCTGTACTGTATATTACTCGTCACTGTTCACGGGCACTCGACTCTTGGCTATGACTATGTGGCATGAATTCCTTGCAAACATGGTCTAACTACTACGTATGATGACTATCTTCTACAGCTCATTGTAGCTCCACGCTGGGGGTCAAAACTAACTTACCCTTTGCTGAGGTCAGCTCAGGCAGATCATTGAGACAGTCAGACTGATATCAGGCTTAGAATCAGACATGCGTGACGAAATGGGTCATGGATCTCGTAGGGTCGACCTCGGATAACATGCCTCAACCAGTTTACACATTTAACGGTAGTATTGTTTGTATTGTATGTTTATAGAATGTATTTTGTTTATACAAAACCATGCATTAGTGATAGATAGACCCCAAGGAAGCTGTGGTGTATGGGATATACCCAAGGTGTTACGAGGCGGAGCCGAGTAACCCCGAGGGTATCCCATACACCACAGCTTCCGAGGAGTCTATGTGGCTTGTACCATAGTTGACTGCCTTCCACCAATCACAGGCCGAGAAAAGTATACCCTTGTGTAACACCTTTGGGTTTGGGCAGCTTAGAGAACAAAGGCCTGAAAAGTGTGGGTTATGTAATAGAAAGAACACGAAGGGCCGTGGGTTATGGGGGAAAACCCAAGTTTCCGCACGAGTGCGCAGCACGAGTGGGGAACCGAAGGTATTCCCCCATAAACCACAGGTCCCGAGTAGTTCTTTCTGACTTGTAGCATGGCCAGCTCCCTTCAGGCAATCTCAGGCCGAGAGAAAGGTAGGCTCCAGAACACAGGAAGTACAGGAAAGGAATAGTGAAGGATAAGGGATGGGAAGGCATGCAGATTCCTCTCGATTATCTGATGTTAATAGGACACATAGTTTAGCGCTCTGGTAATGGAGAAGGTAGGATATTCGGGTGAGCAGTGTGTGGGGTTGCACATCATACCTCATGGTAGATGTCTTTATTTCGGCTATTGTAAATATCCATATATATATATATATATATATATATATATATATATATATATATATATACATACATACATACATACATACATACATACATACATACATACATACATACATACATACATACATACATACATACATACATACATACATACATACATACATACATACATACATACATACATACATACATACATACATACATACATACATACATACATACATACATATATATATATATATATATATATATATAAGGTATCTCCGCAAGTGTGCTTTCCCGAATGACCACGGTTCATCTGCTTTTGTTTCACCCACAGGTAGGTGTCCACTGACCACAGGGGCTCCACTCCTACAGAGGGCAAGCCTCTGTGGTCAGTGAACATCTCTTTGTGGGTGAGACAAAGACAGCTAACCGTGTTCTTCAGGAAATAAGAACACACTTTTCGAGGCCTGTGATTGGCTGAAGGGAGCAGGCCATGCTACAAGTCCTATAACCCTACACTTTTCGAGGCCTCTGATTGGTGGAAGGCAAGCAACTGTGGTACAATATACATTGGAGTATAACATTAAATTGGAAAAACATATATATAAATATAGACGCATGAGATTAGTAGAAAATTAGCTAAACACAAAATACAAAAAAAAAAAGTATATTGTTATATATTTATAACAAGATTTTTTCAACGAATTGTTGGTCTCTTTAACATCGCCTTTGACGAAAATGATAAATTCTCATGCGAAATGGCGTATCTGGATCTTCACCAAGTATGATATTAGTTTAAAACGCCATTATTTTTGAATGAATTTGATTATATAATGGAATTGGGGACCCTATAGAATGTTAATTATTATTATTATTATTATTATCATTATTATTATTAGTATTATTATTATTATTATTATTATTATTATTATTATTATTATTATTATTATTTAAAGAAAGATTTTTTTCTGCTTGTCTTGTAACTTAGTTTCGGTGTATCATATTCAGGTTATCTGTGAAAAGGTGAACCAAAAAACTCTTGCCGTAGGGACTAGGCGTACAGGTTTCGTGAAAATTAAGAAGCCGACGGTGTTGCTGTGTAGGGACACCAATACATTAAGGCACCGGAGACGAACATACGTTCACGCTACTCCGCTATCTGACCATGTGATAGTATTATTGTTCAATGTAATAACTTGTTACCTTTTGTTCTTATAATAAGTATAATAATAAGTATTTATTGACTATACCAAGAGTATAAAACATACAACACTTACATTCACAGAAATCATATATAACACAGTTTACAAATAATTATATTGAGAAAAGAAATCATTGCCCATTTGTTAACTATATAAATTACTTATGTTTTGTTAGTTTGTGTTAATTTTCCACTATTCCACGTAAATGCTAATATTATGGTTGATTACCTATTCCTATATTATCATCTAGGGGCACCAGTTGTCGGGCCCTATCAGATGTTACTACATATATTCCACTAACTGTTTTGTTTTGTTACTATTTCTATGTATACTTTTTGTATTCGCTATGATTTTGTACCTATGCCGTACAGTCAATAAACTTACAAATACAAATCAATAAGTGTGTCACATGATAGAGTAACAGTCGTAAGACTTGCGCGCCACACTGCACAACGCTAAGTATAAATAATCTGATTAAATAAATCGAAAGTTTCAGGCCATACGATAGGAATATGAAATCAATTAAGGTTTGAATCTTAATTTGAACTAAATTGTATGTAATTATTGGGGGCTCGAAATTCATGTATAGTGTTTTTAAACAGAGCTCCTATCCACAATTATGGTGACTATCAAATGTAACAAAATTTTTTTTAAATATTTGCTCTGTTCAAATGTTATAACCGTTTGTTTATGATGTTTTGTGCAAAATGGTATTAAGTGTTGTTTTAAACTTCTTGGTAGCATAACTTTGGCACAAAGTCAAAATTAGACAAACTGGTACGTTTCGCTCCGTAACACTAGTAGCTTTCCTTTTTTAATCATCATTTTCTTTTCCAAATTTCAAGGAAATCCGTGAGCACTTGATACCCATAAACGTGAGGGTCTGCTGAGATATGTTTTTCTTACCCTACTCAGTGACGGTCTAGATAGTTACCAATGGGCTGATCATGAGAATAATGGCAAAGGCTTTCAAATTTTCAAATATTTCAAAATTAACCCCATCGACGTGTGACACCGTAACAGTAATTATATTTACTTAGAATTGTGAACTTTTGTCACTGCTTTATGTGCCTCTGTTACTTTAGCAAGGCGTTTGATTAGTATGTTGGCTATGGTTGTTTGCAGATTTAGTCATGTCAAGAAACATTTAATGTTGTATAGCTTATGATACCGTACCTTTTCCAATAAACATACAGATGTAAATTGCTAGGCATACTCTCGGGATTTCTGTAGACAGACAGGGGCATTGGCGAATCTCAGAATCTGCTCTTGCACCCGGGGGGGGGGCACTTGGGTATTTAGGGGGGTGCATACGTTCGTTATCAAAATTAAAAAATACCCCTAAAGCACTGATTTCTGGCCAAAAAAGCAACCTTATTTTAATAAAACGCTGATTTTTCCCACTAAATAAACACCCCTTCTTTTAACAAAACACTGACATTGGATGAACGGGAGCACGTATTTTGACTTTCGATTTTATAATCCTCTGCTTGTTTAGCGGCAGCAAGTGGCGGCAGCAAACTCGGAAGCCCAGTCACTTCGGCAGTAACTCGGCGTCAGAACCGCGTATATTTCGTGGATTGTAAGGGGATTTTGACCGCCATACTTCGTACCTGGGTACAAAAAAGTACCCTTCTTTTACAAAATCGCGGACATGCGGAGGTCTTAAAAAAAGACCCCTTCTTCCGCGAAATACGTAACGCAGGTGCGACCCCCCTCTGTACCTGAGTGCCCCCACCGGGCTCTTGCAGTGTTTTATCAGAACTTGTACACAGCATTTCTGGCTTCTGATTGGTCAATACATGTACTTCCAAACCCTGTGCTCAGTATAGGTTAGAGCATGGAGACGAGTGCTTTATGAATTTTAAACCAAGAAGTGTTTAATTAGTGTATATAGGTATCTGTCTCGAGTTCAGTCAATGGACCAGTTTTGCTTGGACTGACAATTCTGCCTTCGTTCGTATTCGTATTTTGACTGGAAACGCATTGGAACATGATATAGAGTAATCCTAATTAGCCTGTACAAAGATTTTAATAATCACACATATTTTCTTTTTCTAAATAAAATCATTATTGAGATAAAGTTTCCTCTCATATATCATAACGTTGATCTCATAATGGTCATAATCTCATGGGCATCAGAAGTTTCCTTTAATAGCATGGTGCATCATGTATCATTATACCTCACATGAACATTTTTTGGATTCTGGTTGGTCAAGGGCCATAGATTAATTGTCATCTTATACTCACTCTTTAGCAACAGCCTGTGGTCCTTAACAGTGGTTGTTATTTAATTAAATAACACACAGCAACAGCATGTGTTAATTGACTAACACACGCTGGCCCAAATACCAGGGAACACCCACACAGAGTTAGCATAGTGACCTACCGGTGAAACTAGGTCAAGACAGACGACGAGTATTCATAAAAAATCTCTGGTGTTTGTCATTTTCCCCCCTTTTTTGTATATTGTATTTTGTTCGGTATAATAAAAATATGACATCCCTGTGGGGTGGACACACCACCGGTTGATAAGAAAATTAGCTAGCTGATTGAAACGAATGCAGCCTTTCTGTTCTGCTTGCAACATGCTGCCACGCACTGATGTAGTCACATTGAAGATAGCAAAGCCTCAAAGGTCAGTATAACACTCAACACTGCCTGTATACATTGAATACTGTAAAGACATGACCGTGATAAGCAGTGCTACGGTGTGTGTTAGGTACTCTGTATTAGGTTGGTGTTCCCGACTAGATGAGTTGACCACTCCAGCTCGAGCTCGGCTCATCTGGCTTCATTAATCAAGCCAATGGAGTTTGTGAGCTTTGAGTGCAGCTCCAAATAATGGTTTAAGGAAAACAGGACAAAAACTTTATAGATATCATTATTTATTTTCACAATAAAAAACAGTATATGCAGTATCAACATATATACAATATAAAAATGTGTAACATCAATAAATAGAGGTCAATTGATCAACATAAAAATGATTAAAAGTGATTATCATTACCTAGTTTAAATGTATGACAAATAATTATGCTATCAATGCAGTACTGTAGAATGGAGTTTTATTTTCCCTTTTTTTCCAAAATGCTTGAAAGCATACATAATAAACAACACAGGAAAAAACAACACAGTACATGTCTGGACTTAATAAACACAGAGGAATCCTGACCTTAGTTTAACCCTTGTCATGCTAGACCCCCATATTGGAGAACCTATCCCATGGGACCAGGGATAAATTGTGGGTCTACCCACCAAATCAGAAGGATTTCATAGATTTCTATTACTGTTTCAATAATGTGCTTCACACACTGAAATAGAAACATAGTAAAAGGTAAAACCTTGATATCTAGTAAAATTCAATACCCCTTAATCGACCTATGTAGTTATTATTTTGCTAAGTGCAAGGGTACCCAAAGACAGGATATATCCGGTGTTGGTCACACAGGCAAGATATGTAGCACCGAATATATCCAGTGTTAGCAAGAGCAGGGTTAATAGGCTGTACTCCTTGGTATACTAAAATTTAAAAATATACATAAAACAGGAAATTTAGAAACGGAAAAAAACATATGCCCTCTCTTCGGAAACGGGATCACCCAAAAATGAAAAATTAGGGAAAATTGTTACACGGAAAAAAATTAGCCATTCTACAGTATATGCTCCCCAAAACTTGCACACTTAGAGATCTCACACACTGATTATTTAAAAGCTGTAGGTGCTGGAACAGCAAATTAGTTACCTATTTCTTCACAAATACCATACAATGTACACAATAATCACTTTCACTTATTATCCATATCACAATATAAGTCTCCTGTAAAATCTACTGTGCTGGATAGAAGTCCATTAAAGGACAATTCCACCATGAATAGAACATAGGCCCAAATAGTTTCTGAGGGTATTCTCTACTTAAACCCAAGTTCCCACCACTGCCAACCTTCATACAAGAAGTATAGCGCTGTTTAAACACTTTCTAACAGACAAGAAATGGAGACACTAGGAGCGGCCATTTTAGTCTATTAATAGCTTATCTGACCTGCTGATACACGTTTGGCACTAGTAGTAAGGTAGCTTAAGCAGAGAATACACTAAGTAACTATTTGGGCCTATGTTTCATTCATGGTGGAATTGACCTTTAACCTTTCCAATGCTTTGGCCAATATAATTCCCATGGCATGTATAATGATATTATGCCTTCTTTCACTAGGTAAATGCACGATTGTGGTTGTAACCCAAGTATATTTTGGTCTCCCTTGAAAACAAGGAAGCACAGAATTTTCAGAATTGCTGATTTAATTTTGGGCACCCATTTTCGAAATCCTGACTAAGGCCCTGTTTCATACTTTTTCTTATAAGACCATTTTCCTTACCCCAGCCAAAGTCCTAATGAGTCGGGCCTGAACACCACTAGTGACTGCTTTCCTGTAAACCATAAAGACTTCAGGATTTTCGCAAGAAATTGTCTGCATCTATGATACTTTTGACAATAGCTTTGAGATTGGGAATAGTTTTACAAAATATTTGAAGGAGAGTTTCAGGTGATGTTCTGATTGACATTTCTCCATCAAATATTTTCCTTACTTTGCCCTTGCCTGAAAAATATCATTTAAATCATGAGGCTACTTTTGGCTGCTGTGAGCATTAATGGGTAAACCAGAAAATGATTGGATAATATTTTTTGAACACCTTAATCAATCATGCCTGAAGACTTTAACCCTTCCAATGCTGAGGTTACTTTTATCCAAAGGACAAGAATGCAAAGATTTTTTAAATCCATCTAAACCGTGGCATGTTGGTATATATTGGAAAGCTCTCACTAAGTACTTTCGGATGAGCACCCATGTGCCAGGCCAGTTTCAGTCAGTTTTCGGGTTTCTTGCATCATTTTGTAGTGGCCAGAATAGCCACCAGCAGCATAAGGGTTAAGCTTTACAGTTGGGTAGACACCTGAAGAAGAAATGTTAATCAGAACACTACCAACATCTCTCCTTCAAATATTTTGTTAAATAATCCTGATCATGGTCTTAGCCAGAAGGGTGTCTGGGTGTCTTTTTCGACACCCAAAACCTTAAAGGGGAACTAAAGGCTCACATACATATTAGCTTATATGAAAGTAATACACTTCAAGAATAGGATGCTGTCCTCCTTTTTCTCTTAGTGAACCCATGAGGGGAAAATTTTGTGTATTGCCAGCAGCCCCAGCAAGCCCAACAGCCCCTGGTAGCAGCCATTTTTTTCAACTGCTATCAGCTGTGACTCAAATGGGTGGCAGCCCACTTCATGTCCCCTAGCTCTGAGCAGTGTATCATAGACTATAGTCCTCTACACACCAACTCTCTTCAAAAGTTGCATAACAACTTGTATGAGTATCAAACAGGTAAATGGTAAAATCATGAGCAGCAATTGGCTGAACTAAAAGACAGGGTAGTAGAATTATATTTCATATATTTCCTGTTGTTAAATTCAGACAAAACAGTGGCTGCTAGGGGCTTGCTGAGGCTGCTGGCAATACACAAAAGTCTCCCCTCATGGGATCACTAAGAGATAAAGGAGGACAGCATCCTATTCTTGAAGTGTATTACTTTCATATAAGCTAATATGTATGTGAGCCTTTAGTTCCCCTTTAAAAATCACCCCTCAGGACGAAGAAGAATTTCTTAAAATGTCAATCTCAAGAATATAATTGAATTTTTTCATCTCCATATAATTACCATGACATTGTATATGGATATTATGCCTTATTTGGATGAATTTATACATGTTTAAGGTTTAAGGTTGGTCCCCCTTAAAAAATTTCGCATCCAGTAATTTAACAATTGCCAATCAATTTTAGGCACCCAGTTTCCAAATGATACCCTGATTCTGATTCCCAAGTTATTGTCACAAGTGTTACAGATCCAGACGACTATTTCTCATGATTTTATCGAGACTTATTGTTCCAGCTAGGAGGAGGTGAGAAAGGGATGCTGCAAGGCTTCAGCCGCTGTGGCCCGGGTGGCCGGATTAAGATCCAATAGAGACTTGAGTAAATCGATCGCTGAACCTAATTCGTCGGCGGCGAAACAGCTGTTCTCCTTATTCAAGGTTTTCTTTGCTCGCTTCTTGGGAGATTCCGTCGTCGGCGAGCGCAGTTTTTGGCAGAGCAGCTTCAGGTCCAGAGGCGGCATGGAAGGATTGCAGATGAGATTTTTTCCTGAAACAGAGAAAAATATTCATAAAAATCACGGCAAGTGCATAATCCATACAACTTCTATCCACACCAAAAGGTCTTCAGTAATGTGGAGAAATTTTAAATACATTATTTATTTACATGGGCAGATTGAGTGCATATAAGATTTTTTTCCTGAAACAGAGAAAAATATTCATAAGAAATAAGGCAGCAGCACATGCACAGACATAATTTTAACTTACTATGCAGGTGGTAAGTGATTTATATTTTTTACTTTTTTCTTTACAGGCGCATGAGCTGTGTGAGCACCATTAGGCGCTCCTGGGCATAGACCGGTGCGCGCATGAGCTGTGTGAGCACCATTTGGCGCTCCTGGGCATAGACCGGTGCGCGCATGAGCTGTGTGAGTACCATTAGGCGCTCCTGGGCATAGACCGGTGCGCGCATGAGCTGTGTGAGCACCATTAGGCGCTCCTGGGCATAGACCGGTGCGCGCATGAGCTGTGTGAGCACCATTAGGGGCTCCTGGGCATAGACCGGTGCGCGCATGAGCTGTGTGAGCACCATTAGGCGCTCCTGGGCATAGACCGGTGCGCGCATGAGCTGTGTGAGCACCATTAGGCGCTCCTGGGCATAGACCGGTGCGCGCATGAGCTGTGTGAGCACCATTAGGCGCTCCTGGGCATAGACCGGTGCGCGCATGAGCTGTGTGAGCACCATTAGGCGCTCCTGGGCATAGACCGGTGCGCGCAAGGAGCGCTTCATGTAGCAAAGGAGTTAAAACAAAAGCAATGATTTCCCCCTACGCCTGGCAGGTGTTGTTTCCACTTTTCTTACCATATGATCTTGCAGCAATTTTGACTTCCTCACATCCCATAATACTGATGATTTGTGCGAGCGCTGTCATGTCATCATTCGCACGGAAGAACGGGTATCGTCCAGTGAGAACAGAGAGAAAGATTACACCAGCTGACCAGATATCCACAGCTGAAAATAAATAAAAATAATTACATCTCAATCTATGAAATATAAACCTATTCTCATTCCTAATCCATAAAATACCTGATTATAAATGTCATCTAAATCCTGGTATATTTAAATATGGTCTTATAATCATTGTCATAGACAGGATATTGAAAATGAATGCCCAAAATGGGGCATCTGATCATGAAATATTTGAGCATCCAATATTCTGAGGTAAACCATAATATCAACATTTTATAACCATATGGATACACCTCATTAAGAAACTGAACAATATATTTATGCTATGTCCTAGCATTCATGTTAAAGTGAAAAGTTTTTATCCATTTGCTTAAAACAGACATTTCTAGAAATTTGCCACAGAGTGTCCCTGATTAGGGATTTCTGAAGGTTTGGGTGACGAAATGACATCAAGATGCCCTGCTGGCTAAGACTGGGGCTAGGACAATTGATTGAGGCTTATTGCTACCTTAACCCTTTTGCTGCTAGTGGCTACTTTGGCCAATACAAAATAATGCAAAAAAAGCTCTAAAATGACTGAAAACCTGGCAAATTGGTACTCATCTGAGAGTACTCGGCAAGAAATATCCAATGAATACCAACATGACAGGGTTTAAATGATTTTCAAAAATCTTTGTGTTCTTGTACTTTGGGCAAAAATAACCTTAGCATTGGAAGGGTTAAAGGGAAAATGCACCATCAGAATGATTTAGGTTCAAAATGAGCTTATATATGTCACCGTTCAAATAAGACCTCCCCCGGAACTGTCCTCTTTAGCATTACTCGGTTATAGCTTACAGAAGTGAGCAAGTAACAGGCCTGAGGCAGCCATAGGGGGCATCCATCTTCCCATGATGCACTCTGCTTTTTGGTATAACCTAAGCACCAGCTCATTTTGAACCTAAATCATTGTAATGGTGCATTTGCCCTTTAAGTGGGCTGAAAATCCAATATGCTACAAATCTTCTTTTTTTTTTTCGATTTTTACTAACATCTCTTACTTTGTGGAAAAAAACACAATTTTCCCTAACAAAACCATGTTGCCTTTGAAACAGCCCAGGGAATTTCTGCGCGCTTAGCGATTAGGCTTCGAAATTTCATCTGTTGAAATAAAAGTGTATTGTACCTGTAGTTTGGTCTGGACATTTCATAAGCACCTCTGGCGATCGGAATCCTGGGGTACCAGCTCGTGGCGCCACCTGCCCACTCCTGGAAGAATCAACATCAATGAGAAATCAGAATACGAGAAAACTGTATACCTGTTCTGTGGTTGGATGTCTGAGATTAATGGATGCCACCAGGGAGGAAATGGGCTGCTGAAATACACACTATTTAAAATATTATTTGTTTCCTGTAATGGTCTGAAAGAATAGGGTAGGTAGGTTGGTAAAAAGATTTTTTGGCATTATTTTTTTGGTCAAAAATGCCCAAACCACGGGTGGTTTGCATTCTATTAACGTACAATACCTACCCTCACCTAATATGACCTTTATCTCTGACCTCACATCGTACTGCTCAGAACCAATTAAAAGACAAGGCAGAACAAAATAGTTCTCCCTTGTATTGATAATTAAATTAACCTGCCCACTGACCACCGGTCACTCCGCTAGTGCCGTGTGCTATAAATACAGCGCTCGTTCGTCGCCTCATTCTCTTTTTTCTGCTTTCCCACTGCTAATCCAAACCTATTGGGGAGGATATGGGTGGGTCCTTAGGTGAGGGTAGGTATTGTACGTTAATAGAATGCAAACCACCCGTGGTTTGGGCATTCTATAACACTTAACAAAACCTACCCTCACCTAATATGACCAGAATAACAGAGCTTATTCAAGGCAATAGGTTTGGGTGGTTTGTTAATCGATAAAAATTCCGTCCTGTCCTTATGTCCGTACAAATACCCCAGATCCTATATCTAGGACCTGGCCTACCCTATAAAACCCCTCTTTAATTCCTCTCCTACCCCAATCTAGGGAAGCGGAATGGGGGATGGTGGTGTGGGCTATCCTAACCTAGCTGCTCAAAAGACTATCGTCATGAGAACTAGTGGAAAATTAAAATGTATCTTCAAAATAACTTCTTGAATGCTATCGCGTTCACCATACCTATATTTCACATCAAATCAAGAACTTATATATATCTATATAATTCTTACTCACTTGAACAAACTCTTGCAGTGATGCCCATCCTTGGAATGCCCTCCATAATATAGGTTCCTGGATATTCATCTCCTACTGGACCATTCGTATCCTCCTAAGACTCCTTTTCCAGAACTTCAGTTGAGTGGGAATTCTAACCTTCCTCCATCGTTGAACTGGTAGTTGACTGCAGCCATTCCTGAAATACTCCATCAATGTCCAACATAAACCATCTATAATGTCACTGCCTTCAATACTGCCGATGCAAAAGCCTGACCCTCTCCTGACCCTGGCTTAAAATAATGATTCACAAATGTAGTAGTTGATGACCAATCTGCCGCCTCCAAAATATGCTGAATAGCCACCCCCTTCATCATTGCATAAGTGGTAGCCACAGATCTTACTGAATGTGCATTCATTTTTAACACTTGACAATCTTCCTCATCCGCTGAAGAATAAGCATACTTAATAGTTTCTACTATCCATCTTGCCAGAGTCTTGTTCGAAGCACCTTGACCTTGACTCTCTCCAGCCCCAAAAGTCACAAATAGTCTTTTCTCTCCATTCTTCCTAAACAAAGCACTTCTTTCAATGTAATGCCTTAATGCTCTAACTGGACACATAAGCTCTTCCTCCTCACATGACGCCATATCTTTAAATGTGGGAATGACTATCGTCCTACCCGCATAGTTCACTCTAGCATTCTTAGGTATAAAATTTGGGATGTAACCAATTTGTATATGTTGTGGTCTTTCAATAAAGTCATTCTTTGCAATAGACAAGGCCCCTAATTCACTACATCTCCTTGCTGTCGCCGCCGCCACTAAAAACACAGTTTTATAAGACACATATTTCATTTGAGCACTGACCATTGGCTCGAATGGCTCCCTCGTCAAACTTTGAAGCACCAACGATAAGTTCCACGCCTTGAATAGAATTTTCCTTGGGGGTCTTTGAATAGCCGTCGCCTTCCTAATATTCTTTAGTTCTTCTATTTCACATAATCGTTTACCATGAACCTTCCTGTGCCATTTGCTCAAGGCCGAAATGTACCCAGAGACCGCATGAGCAGAAGCGCCCCCTTCAAACATATCTGTTAGGAAATTACACACATCAGCTACAGAGGAATTCCTGGGATGTTTAACCCGCTCCTTGTTACACCAATCAATATATTTCTGGATTTTGTATCCGTACGTCTTGCATGTGGTTGGTCTAATGTCACTCGTTGCCAACTCCGCAGATTTTGTTCGAAAACCTTTCTTTCTGAGATCTGCCCGCTGACTTTCCATGCATATAAGTTTAACATTTCCGGATTCGGATGATACTTTTGTTGTCCCGGATGTTTTAGAAGTCTTGGCTTCACTGGCAACTTCCTCGGTACTTCTACCAACAGGTCTATCAGGAGAGACATCCACGGTTGTCTTCCCCAATTTGGCGCTATCAAAATCACTCTGTTTCCGTCTCTTTTCACTTTCTGCAACACCTGAAGAATCAACGGCTCCGGCGGATACGCATAACCCTCCAGGCTCCTCCAACTGATTGACAGACTGTCCGTTGCAAACGCCCCTGGATCCCTCTCCCTGGAGCAATACACTGGTAACTTCCGTGTGAGAGAATTCGCGAATAGGTCCACAAACGGTGTCCCCCAAATCTGAAAGATTCCTCTCGCTACTGCTGGACATAACGACCATTCGTGCGGTAGGCCCTGGCGTGAGTATAGATCCGCTAAGACGTTCATTTTCCCCTGAATGAATACTGCCATCAATCTGATGCCCCTCTGTTTGCACCACTTGAGCATCTCCCACGTTAAATAGCATAGACTGGCCGAGTGAGTACCCCCTTGCTTGTTTATATACGCGACAACTGTCGTGTTGTCGCACTTGATCTTCACCCTTTGTTGTTCCACCATCGTCTGAAAATGGACCAGTGCGTTGAATATTGCCTTCATCTCGAGCCAATTGATATGCCTGGATCTTTCTGTCTCGGACCATTCTCCATTGGTTTCGCCTCCCGACTCCAGATAGGCTCCCCAACCTGTCTTACTTGCGTCTGACACTAGAATGCGATCTGGCTCTTGCGGTGACAGGGACACTCCTTTCCTCAAATTCTCCTCTTTCTCCCACCAACGGATATGTTCTTCCACCGAAGGTAGAATCGGAATGGTTTCCTCTATGTGACCCGTACTGGGCTTCCACCAGGCCTGCAGATAAAGCTGTAACGGTCTTGTGTGCAGCCTGCCCCATTCTATCTGGAATATGCAACTGTTCAGCAACCCCAGGAACCTCAAGTACTGTCGTACTATCACTCTTCTGGCCTTCCTTATGGCTGCCGCTATCGCCATGACAGCCACCACCCGATCTTCTGGAATTGTCACTATCCCCATTCTGGTCAAAAACCTGGCTCCGATATAAGTCAAATCCTGCGTTGGCTCTATATCCGACTTCTCCCAATTGATTATGAGACCTATCTTCGACATGAATTCTATCATCCTTTGAGATCTTGACACCAAGAATGACCTGTCCTGATCCTTCCCCAAGAAGTCGTCGAGGAACGCACAATTGAACAGACCCATTGTCCTCCTGATATGCTCGGTTACTGGTGCTATCATCTTCGTGAAGACCCTTGGAGCTGTCGTTATTCCGAAGGGCAATACTGTAAATTCGAATGTTCGCTTCCCCACACGAAATCTCAGGTATTTCCACTGTTCTTGGCACACTGGAACATGGAAATACGCATCTTTCAGGTCTATCGACATCATCCAATCTCCTGGGCGTACTTCCTGGATAATCTGCTTGAGTGTGGTCATTTTGAATTTGATCTTTCTGATATATTGATTTAAAGGTTTTAGATTTATGACCGGCCTCCACGTACCGTTCTTCTTTGGCGCCAGAAATATTGTTGAGTAAAACCCCTCTTGAAAATTCTCTGTTACCTCGCGTATAGCTGATTTGCGTAATAAATCTTCTACCTCTTTTAATAAGGACTTTCGTTTGTCTGCATTCTGGGGTATAGGTGTTACTCGAATCCCCTGGAATCTTGGTCTCTCCTGGAATTCTATGCAGTAGCCTCGACGTAGAATCTCTATCGCCCATTGATCGCGACACCAAGGCTCCCAAATTTTCAAGAAGCGTTCTAGTCGCCCCCCTACTATCTCTGACACACATGGAGCTTTTGGAACGTCACTTCCTCCTGGAAAACCCTTGTCCTCCATTCCACGGCCTTCCACCTCTCGAGCCGCCACGACCTCCTCTACCACCTCTGCTGTCGCCCCTCGATCTACCGCTGAAGTCTCGAAAAGACTGTCTGGACTTCTCTCTCGAGCTGCCAAAGAAATTGCTCCTCTCTCGACCTCGAGAAGCATCCTTCCTATAATCATCATATCTTGGTTTCTTTTGATTCTGATGATACGTCTGGGTCTCCTTCTTCCTCTTCTCCGCTCGGCTCACCGCTACTCTGGCTTCCTTCAACTGGTCTTCTTTTTTCAGTTCCTCTGAGAAACCCGGGGCACGATTCGCGAAGAGTGCTTTCGCTGGGACCGCTTTCGCCCTCGTCAGGAAATCCTTGTCCGATATCCCCAGATCTGTCTTCTCCAGCACATTCCTCCTGACCGCCCTGAGACCATTAGCATGGAGACGAGCTGTTACCGTGCGTAGATCGCTGGTCGCCTGTTCAAGTGCTGTGACCGCCATACTGATGAAGTCTCGACCTTCCTCATTATCCTCATTGCCGGCTTCTGCAGACACTGTTGTTTCTTCATAGCTGTAAGCGCAGCTCTCATGAAAACTATGATGCGATGCTGTAACTTCGTCCCTTCTGCCGTTCTAAAGGCCAACGAGTTCTTATCCAGCTGCGGAACCTTCTTCCCCGCGTAGGAGCACTGCTCTTCCACGAATAGATCTATCTCGGGCTGCATCCCCAGCTTCTGGAAGTCCTTATCAATAAATTGATAATTCTTGTTTACGCTTATGGCCAGGACACTGGGCAGTTGGTTGTTGTCCTTCTTCGACGTTAACACATCGTTCACCAATTCCTCCCACTTCTTCCCATCTTCTGGTGGAACCGGGAACCTAGGGAACCTTACGGAAGTCTTGGTGGCACTCTCGTTAGACGCTTCCTTCACCCCTGGAACCATGGCACTTTTGTAAACCTCCTCATCTGCGGCCGCAATAAACGCCCACATGCCCTCATGGAACTTTGTCTTGTCTGGGACCTTACTATCAAAACATGCATCTGCCCAATTCGCCGCCATCGAAGATACATCTTCCTTCTCCTTCCTCAAGTCCATCACAGCCTTGTCACAAAAGAAACTACGATACGCTGAAGTAGGGACACAGGCCTGTACCACTTTCGACAACGGCAAAACTTTTCTTATCAAAATCCTCCTCTTCTCTGCCTTCTTATCCTTCCTGTCATCTTTCTCCTTGTCATTCAGATTAAGATTCAATGCCAGTTTAATCGTTTTGGCTCCATTTTCCACACTATCTCTTGTTGCTTATCAGCAACTGCTGAGACTGGCCTATCCAAAGTCTTACTCTCTCTTCAAACTGAGACGGCTTGTCTGGCATATCCTCA
>OZ012695.1:41809848-41853238 GCA_963942565.1 Maea johnstoni | reverse complement strand
ACCAACTTTCAAAATCCTGTTTAAGACCCTGATCGCAAACTAGAGAAATTAGGGTAGAAAATGAAATAATTCCTCATATAGGTAGATATCAGGGTAGAAAATTTAATTATTCCTTATCAGGGTAGAAATCAGGGCAGAAAATGAAATATTTCCTCACCAGGGTAGAAAATGAAATATTTACTCACCAGGGTAGAAATTATGGTAGAAAATGAAATAATTTCTTACCAGGGTAGAAATTATGGTAGAAAAAGAAATACTTCCTCACCAGGATAGAAATTTGGGTAGAAAATGAAATATATCCTCACCACATTAGGGTAGAAAATGAAGGAATTTCTCACCACATTTTCTGTTGAAAGTCGCCTGCTTCTCCGCTTGGAGGACGGGGAGAGGGGCGTGCCTTTATCTGCCGAGTTTGCCTTTTCCGCGGCTTGCGATGCTCCCTGTTTAGGAACGGGGGCCTTATGCGCTAACCCGAAATCCACCAGCGCGTACCTGAAGCAAAAAACATTTCTTTATAATAACAAGCATGGAACAAACAGTGGAAGTGAGGGAAATTGCTAAAAATCTAATAGCTCGCGTAGTGAGTCCGCTCAGCGTAGCGAGCATTTACGGTATATATATATATAGTGTAATGGCAGGATACATACTGAGGCAGGTTTTTTGGTGTTGACGTCTGTCTGTTCGTCTCTCGTCGGGCTCGCTCGCTCGACCCTGCTCGCTCGATTACCTCGGAAAAATGAGCATAACTTTTTGCTTTAAGAGCACATTTTGCCGCCAGATCGTTTCATGTTTTAAATATTTCTTAATCAAATAATAAATTTGGATTGTTTCCTTTAAATTGTATTGAAATAACGTTTTGGTCGACGACTATCGTGCAACACGCGCGGAACTATGCAACAACTGAAACATACATGCTCACGTGCGACAAATGCTGACGTCATGAAATGATATCATGTTACGACGGAATTCCGCGGATTCCAAAGTCGTAACTTCGATGTTCACAGTAAAAATGACTTTACTCATCTTTCCGTGAATCGATTTCAATGCAATTTAGATCGCTACAACCGCCACAAATAATTCTACGTCTCTTAATTCCAGTTGAAATTTGTCGTGAAATGACGATTTTGCAACAGGTTGAAGTAGTAATTTTTATGCCATATTTTCGGTCAATCGATCGCTACGTATACTGTGTGTGTTTATTGCACAAATATGAAGTTCATATTAAGGGCTTCCAATATGTTTCAGCGAAGTTCAAGTAAAGAATGACGTCACGGATAACAATAACAAACACTTTGTGACTGCATTTGAAGGGGAATGCAGAAATATCATTGAGCTGCGCGAGCATTTAAAGCTTTGCTTTCTCATCATATTATTTTGTCAGGGCTTGAAATTAAGTTTTTTTCCCCAATTGCATCTGCAAAAGCTACTTAAAGGTGTTGTGTATAGAAAGCAATACATATTTTGGCTCCCTGCAGAAATTTGAGCGAGACACAGGAGAATTCAAGGGATCTCCAGCTACTTTCAAGCCATGTTTGTGAATTGTGGCTTTCTTTGGAGATTATGATGTAGGAAGCATGACTAATAGTCTGGGGGATAGGGAACACATAGCATGGTCTTAGCCAGCAGGGCGTCTGGGTGCCTTTTTGGACACCCAAACCCTTAAAAAGAACCCCTCAGGACATCCAAATATTTTAGGAATTGGAATATCTAAAAATCTCATTCTCAAGCTTATAATTTAATGTTTTCATCTCCTTATAATTCCCATGATATTGTTTAATGATATCATGCCTTATTTTGATGAATTCATAGATGTTTATGGTTGAAATATGAGTATATTGTGATCCCCCTTAAATATATGGACGCCCAAAAATTTTACAACTGCCAATTTTAGGCACCCAGTTTCTAAATCCTGGCTAAGACACTGACACATAGTGAAACAAATAGAGAATTTAGTGAGTCTCTGTAATACATCATAGAATCGGACGCCACTTACTTTTTCAACTTTCTGTTATAGAGGAAGTTGCTGGGTTTGACGTCGCGGTGAATGATGTTGAACTTGTGCACCCGGCTGAGAGAGAGGAGAAGGTTCCTCATGTAGTCCCGGATCTCCGCCATGCTCAGATCCTGCACGTAATCCTGCAACAAAAAACACAAAGAAATAATAATCCTACAACCAACAAACAAGAAATAATAATCCTACAACCAACAAACAAGAAATAATAATCCTACAACCAACGAACACAAAGAAATAATAATCCTACAACCAACAAACACAAAGAAATAATAATCCTACAACCAAAAACACAAAGAATTAATAATCCTACGACCAACAAACAAGAAATAATAATCCTACAACCAACAAACAAGAAATAATAATCCTACAACCAACGAACACAAAGAAATAATAATCATACAACCAACAAACAAGAAATAATAATCCTACAACCAACGAACACAAAGAAATAATAGTCCTACAACCAACGAACACAAAGAAATAATAATCATACAACCAACAAACAAGAAATAATAATCCTACAACCAACAAACACAAAGAAATAATAATCCTACAACCAAAAACACAAAGAATTAATAATCCTACAACCAACAAACAAGAAATAATAATCCTACAACCAACGAACACAAAGAAATAATAATCCTACAACCAACAAACAAGAAATAATAATCCTACAACCAACGAACACAAAGAAATAATAATCCTACAACCAACAAACAAGAAATAATAATCCTACAACCAACAAACACAAAGAAATAATAATCCTACAACCAACAAACACAAAGAAATAATAATCCTACAACTAACGAACACAAAGAAGTAATAATCCTACAACCAACTAACACAAAGAAATAATAATCCTACGACCAACGAACAAGAAATAATAATCCTACAACCAACAAACACAAAGAAATAATAATCCTACAACCAAAAACACAAAGAATTAATAATCCTACAACCAACAAACAAGAAATAATAATCCTACAACCAACGAACACAAAGAAATAATAATCATACAACCAACAAACAAGAAATAATAATCCTACAACCAACGAACACAAAGAAATAATAATCCTACAACCAACAAACAAGAAATAATAATCCTACAACCAACAAACACAAAGAAATAATAATCCTACAACCAACAAACACAAAGAAATAATAATCCTACAACTAACGAACACAAAGAAGTAATAATCCTACAACCAACTAACACAAAGAAATAATAATCCTACGACCAACGAACAAGAAATAATAATCCTACAACCAACGAACACAAAGAAATAATAATCCTACAACCAACGAACACAAAGAAATAATAATCCTACGACCAACGAACAAGAAATAATAATCCTACAACCAACGAACAAGAAATAATAATCCTACAACCAACAAACAAGAAATAATAATCCTACAACCAATGAACACAAAGAAATAATAATCCTACAACCAACAAACACAAAGAAATAATAATCCTACAACCAACGAACACAAAGAAATAATAATCCTACGACCAACGAACAAGAAATAATAATCCTACAACCAACGAACAAGAAATAATAATCCTACAACCAATGAACACAAAGAAATAATAATCCTACAACCAAAAACACAAAGAAATAATAATCCTACAATCAAAAACACAAAGAAATAATAATCCTACAACCAACGAACACTAAGGAATAAGAACAGCGAGCCACATTTAGTGGTGTTCCGATCAATCGATTAATTGCAGATCTCGCTATTTTTGCCTCCTATTTTGAAGATCAGTCCCAATTTCTGAAGACCAATTTTATTTTGATTATTTGGATATGATTAAAAGGCATACTTTCTGGTTTCCTATCTATGTTTAATCAAAAGATATACTTTCTGTGTTTCCATTATTATTTCTACCTTGTTTCTGCAGGTATTATCCAGAAATTTTATGAAAAATACACAACACATGATGTGTGACGCACATGGGGAAGGGTAAATGTGCACATGATCAGTTTTTATTTGGCGATATTTTTCGTGCACTGCACACAAAATATCGCCGAATAAAAATTGATCATCGATCACGCTGGTGGAACGATGATCAGTCCTTAAAATGTATACCGATTCTAAACACCAGCCACATCAGTTACGCATACAGAGCAGGTTGACGAATCTTCCTTTACAATTGAAAATGTTGATTTTCTTGACTAAAAAATTGTCACTCTTCTCTAAATTTGTGTAAAATCAGTGTGGTAGAACCACCTTATTGTTAAAAGGACCCCTCCACACCAACCATCAAATACAAGAAATAAGACCAGGGGCTGACGTCAGTTTTCGGATACAGAGGGGATTTGAGGCCAGCTGCCATTTCACAAAATATGGAACTAGCTGTAAGTCTTGCTGATACAACATCAAGGTATTTTCAGAGAACATGGGCCACCCTGAACCCATGAAAAAACGTAATTATTAAATATTGTCCCAAATTACTGAGAATTAACGTTAGTAATGTTTTTGAGCATCGGTATTTCCCTACACTGGGATCCACATCCAAGAACTTACTCTGCGAGCCGACAACCAACATGAAAACCTTCGGTGACAGATCATTTAGTGCCTGTGCCCCAAAACTATGAAATCAGCTCCCAACTAATATTCGGGCAGCTGGGAGTGTGGCAATCTTCAAACGACAACTGAAAACACATCTGTTCAAAGATGTATTTATCAAATAACGATGCGGATATCAACATCTATCCTTTGACAATGAATGTAATGCGCCTTGGAGCATGTCTATATGGAAAGGGCGCAATATCAAATGACAATATTATTATTACCTGAAAGCGATCATGGGCGAAATATGGCATGACGATGATGACGTGGTCCCTTTCCCTCAGGCACCACTGGACGCCCATTACATTGTCGTCCCCACTGAAATATACAACAGTTAAGGCTAAAACATCTGGAAATTGAGAGGTACATTCATTGAATTCATGACAGGATATTTTGCATAACAATAAAGTTGACAGCAAGTCACGCCATGTTTGGTGCACCGATTCTCAATTGCCGCGGTACACTGCATGTGTGCCTGGCTTGGGTTTTGTGGACGGAAAACTCAAACAGAATCGATTAATTCTTTAATCTTTTTTTTTGATTACTCGATACAAAAAATCTCTTCGCATCCAAACCCTACTGCTTGCTACTCTAACCCTTTTGCTGCTGGTGGCTAATCTTGTCAACATAAAATGAAAACAAAAAGCTGGGAAATGACTGAAACCCTGGCACATTGGTACTCATCTGATAGTACTACTCAGCAAGAGCTTTCAAATGAATACCAACATGACAGGGTTAAGATGATTTCAATATATTTTTTTGCATTCTTGTGCATGGGACGAAAGTAACCTCAGCATCATAAGGGCTAAGAGTCTTACCCTATTTCCTGCAGGCAGCGTAGCTCACTCTCTGTACGGGAGGGGTGGCTGGTGGGGATGATGTGCTTCAGGGCAAAGCGCTGCTCCACCTCGGGGTGTTTCTTGAGTCGCGCCAGATAGACACAGCTGAATGTTCCTGCAAAACAACAATACAGGCCTCCAAATTAAGATTTTTCCCGGGAGCCAAATTGCATCTTCAAAAGCCATTTGTTGTGTATAGAAACCAGTACATTTTGTGCTCCCTGAAAATATTTGAGGGAGCCGCTGGAGAATTCAAGGGAGCCCCCGGCACCCCCTAATTTCAAGCCCAGAATAATCATCTCAACTCTTCTCATGCCACATCATATGTGTGTGTATAGGAACACCTACGCACATCATGGTCTTAGCCAGCAGGGCGTCTGGGTGCTTTTTTGGACACCCAAACCCTTAAAAAGAACCCCCCAGGACACCCAATTTTTTTTGTGTGGAATTTCTAAAAATCCCAATCTCAAGCTTATAATTGAATTTTTTCATCTCCTTATGATTACCATGACATTGTTTAATGATATCATGCCTTATTTATTTATGAGTATATTGTGACCCCACTTAAAAATCTGGACGCCCAAAAATTTCACAACTGCCAATTTTAGGCACCCAGTTTCTAAATCCTGGCTAAGACACTGACGCACATAGTCTTGGCCAGCAGGGTGTCCGGGTGCATTTGGACACCCAACCAGGGACCTAGCCAAGACCCATCCTGCCTGTCTTTTGGAAAGGCAGTTTCCTGAAAACCTCAGGCAAAAATGTCTATGAAGAATTTTCAATTGTGACATTTTGGGAGGTATAACCAAATATTTACAAACCATCTTCTAGGACATAGTTAAAGTGTAAATTGCCCTTTTCAATATATATACAATTTATGTGAGTGAAATCAGTGAATGAAGTTTTTATAAGGATTTGAAGTAGATAAAAAGCTAAATTTGGACAGGCAGAATTTTTGGAATTGCTGTTTTGGACAGATATTTCTGAAGTTATTTTTACAGAGAAAAAAAACTTACCTTCTCCTATTTTGTTGACGATGGTGAATATTTCGTCAAGTTGAGGAACATAATCGAGAAGCTTATCAATTTCTTCCTGTAATTCACCTGAAATGAGAAATCATAAACCATCAATTATTAAATTATTACTTACTAATTAAGTCATCTGAAACTGTGTCTTTGTCAGATGGGCGTCTAGGTGTCATTTGGACACCCGAACCCTCAAAAAACACATATATATAAGGACTAATGCTCAGACTTGGCCAAAATTCATGTTTCTTCAAGTATTACCGTTTGTCTCGCCTAATTTGCGTTATCGCCAAGGCTACCTACTCGATAACTCTGGCGTGGTCGGAGGAGAAATCCGCTTCCTCCTGGTGGGCGTCTTCAACCGGTTCCCTGTATCACTTCTGTACCCATGTACGCTCCCGGCGCTGAGCGAGTCTGTGAGCGACATGGCTGAAACCTATAAAAATAATGATAATAATACATGTATTACATTGATTATATTTGACCACAATTATTTTTACCTTACGACCTCAACTCTGGTACGTACCAGAATTGTTCCCTGCTAGCTAACAGATCTAGAACGCACCAGAATTGTCAGAACAATTCTGGTAAATTCCAAATGTACCAGAATTGTAAATTCAGGCAATACTGCGACATATCGAAATTTTTTACCGGCTGGCTGAATGATGCCGTTAGTCGAGTACTTTGCCGTAATGCGCTGGGTAGTCCGGGAAGAAATAAGTATAAAATAAATGAAAATTAGTGACAAACTGCGCCATTCAGCCAGCAGCAGGAAGTTAATTTACGTACAATTCTGGTACTTCCCAGAATTGTATTTATAACAATTCTGGAATAAAAAAGTGCACCAGAACATCACCCCAAATCTTTTTGTGAGTAATGTCTTATAATCATGATAATGTCATTTTTCAACTTTAATTGAATTTCACCCAAATCTTTTTTTAAGTTCTTAAAGTTAAAATGTCATTTTCCAATTCATTATTGAATTCCTTACTGTAAGCAGAGACAAATAGACTTAGAAATGTGTTTTGGGAGTCCCTGCTGTAAGTAATTTAGATTTATAGACTCTTAGTCACTCTTCAACACATTTCTCATTTCATTTGTAAATGTATGTCATTCCCAAGTTACAAGTATGTCACTGTGACTGGAATGGTCAAACTGAATTACTAAAACTTCAGGTATCCAATGCCTTAATGGACCCAATTCAAACTAAAAGCAATGCTTTACTACTCCATCTATCTGTTAACATATTTTCAGAATTACGATTAGTCAATTCCTGTCAAGATCAAAGAAATTACTTGCCTCAAATTGCTGTTCAGAAGGTAAACAACAATCTCTCGCGCCAAAAATCCCGCGAAATGTTGACGCACACGCGCATGCGTTAAAATAAGCGGAAGTTGATGCAGCATGCAGCGTGGATTTTAACACAGAGTCTTTTAAGTCAGAATTCGCAAGGTAAACTTACTTCCAACAATTTTTAAAATGAAATTTAGATTCGTATCATATTCTGTCATGTAAAGAAAGAGTATGATCTTAATGGCTTTTTCTATGCCAAGATATAACCTTGCTAACGATTTGTTTTCACCAATTATCGCTCACTACATGGTTCAGAACAGAAATCATTAGATTAGGCTCACATACTCATTCCTTCCATTTACTTGCCAACTAAACTGTGTCAAGGCAATTTGTCACAATGTCCACTAGAGTTGCCACATCGCCTCAATGTAAGGGTGGGCGCAGGAAAATGAATACTTAGATGAATAGACACATGGATTGGTGACGCAATGGCCTAGAGGCAACGCGCTCGACTGGCGATCGAGAGACCGCTGGTTCGAACCCTGTCGGCGGCTGTTGTGGTCTGTCCTTGGGCAAGACAGTTTACTCCTCGTTGCCTCGTCCGTCAGAGGGGGACGTTAAATGGTGGTCTCATGTGTGCAGGGAGAATAATCTCCTGTGCGTGTAAAAGAACCTATGTGATATATCGATGAAGAGTAGGGGGAAACCCCGATCACATGGTCCCACTCCCCAATCTATACAGTGCGACAATACTCAACCAATGAGTGATACACTCTAAACGGAAGAAGAAGATTGGTAGCCAGAGACCAATTGCATAGGAGCTGGTCAACTCGTCCTCAAGTCAAGTCGCCCTCACGCTAATCTCGTCCCATGCCAACTCATCTTCACCAACTCATCCTCAATGTTTTGCTTCACACGTTTGCATATGTTAGAGAAGTGTTATCTAGAATAGTCAGCATTTCAGAATACAATAACAGAATTTGAAGGATTTTGTTCAATCATTTTCTAACGAGGAACTGGGTCTCTGTGGTGTCCAGTAAAAACTCAGAAAGGTCGTCAGCAGTAAAATCATTTTAGCAACGGGGATGAATTAATTTAGCAGACAATTGGTCTGATGAAACGTTTTATCCGTGTTCTGGTCGTAATTGGTTCAATTACTGGCTAAAATAGATTAGGAGTAGTAATCTACTTGAGTAGTATAGTAGTATACTACTTGAGGACAAGTTAGTTTAGGAAGAGATAAATCAAGGACTACTTGACTTGAGGACGGCTTGACTTGAGGACGACTTGACCTGGAAGCCTAGTAGACAAAGACCAATTAGGGCTCTTGTATTTGTTGCTCATGCACATGGGCAGATCACGGGTATCAGATCATTAGAGTTTTTAGTGAATTTAACCGTACTCTCTAGAGCTAGGACGATCAAACAAAAGCTCGATCAATCAATCGGATTGCCAAGAAATCCGAGCGGTTCAAGTTAAGTTTGATTATTTTCAATTATCGCCCAAATTGCTAACTTCGTATACAAGAACATAAATTTCCATATGAAACCCTAATTGTTTGCTTACCTGATTACTCCTTGATGTGTCCACGCTAAAAATAGGTGAACTACCAGGTGCAGGACTAGCATATTTTTTGGCGGTTACAGGGAGACTTGTAATAATCGTATAATATGATGCTGGCATGGCCAGAAAGTGAGCAAAGCTTTGAATGGTTTTTTTTTGTGTTTTTTTACTTCTGACCAAAACACAGCATTGATTGACAGAAAATTAATGGCATACAAATTATTATGATTTCAAACTCTCGCAACATATACATTTGGCAACAGATTTTAAAGAGAATTCAATGGCCAGTAGAATGAATTCTGGCGGTTCTAACGATCTAAACCTGCATTAAAATCGACCCACTGACAGGCGAGAAATTCAGTTTTAACGTGGATATAGTAGCGGCCACGGCGCAGCATGGCCAGGAAGCGAGCCGAAATAAAGATAATTCAATGGCCAGTAGAATAAAATTCTGGCGATTCTAACGATATGAACTGCATTTGAATTGACCCACGGACAGGCGAGAAATTCAGTTTAAACATGGATATAGTAGCGGCCACGGCGTGGCAGCACCCCCAACAATGCACTTTCATTCATGCACGTTCATTCATACATTTCATCCAATAGGAGGCGTTCTTGTTTCTGTACTTTACATTATGTCATTGACGACCAATGAAAGTGGTCGTTACTTAAACTACATTCAGCAGCGGAAGTCGGCTGCACATGGTACGCTCAAGTTAGACGGTATTGTTGACCATGACGACTTTCTGTGTCCCTGTATGTATTTCTCAGTGACGTCATATACACGCACGTTCTATTGCATGACTGCGAGGCTTCACGAAAGGCCTGCTGCCTTTCCGAGCTTAGCTCGCTATAAACGATTAATCAGTCAAAAACTTTCACGATCAATAGAACCAAAATTACTGAGCGATTCCTAGCCCTACTCTCTTAATTGGAAATATTGGGATTTGGAAAATCAAGATTAGATTATTTTCACTCAAAGAATAAAAGGTGAATAAAATTATTACTTTTTTTTTGATCCCCCATAGAGATGGAGGTCCATTTTCTCCAACATGCAGGTGATAACTGGTTGAAAACAAGACGGCAATTTACATAAAACCCTAGCTTTGCCTGTCTGTCGTTTATTGTACATGCTAAGTTGTTAATTAATATATATATATATATATATATATATATATATATATATATATATATATATATATATATATATATATATATATATACATATATACACACATATTTATATATATATATATATATCGGTCATTCTATAATTGCGGGACATTTTACGTCACTCACCTACACTCAACTGTGTTTCATAAATATTAAAACAATTTTCTTTTTTTTCAGGGATGTTTACCTTTATTAGATCATTGCTTTACATAATACAGGTTATTTCTATGATAATTTTGGGAACTAGTCATCCATTCAAGCTCAAACGTGTTTGACATTCTGCCTTTCCCACTTGTCGCAATGTACATGCGGTAAACAATGAAGCTAAAAAAGGATTATAACTTGACTTTTGGAATTGATTTTTTAGAGCAAAATGAGTTAAATGTCATGCTATGATTACCTTTGAATTCTCAAAAATAAATAATTTCACCTAAATATGAGAAAAAAAGTGCTTTTTAGGTGTGTCGCTAAGTTCTGTGTCCACTCTGTTACCATACACTATTTCAACATGAATAACTAGCTTCTCTCTATTTTAGTGTCACATATGATTAATAGAGGGTAGATCCATGCATTTCAGACTGACATGGCTGACCTACATTAAGCAGACAACTTCATTTGGTCATTTATGAAAGAAATCTTAGTGAGAACCCTTATGGTACCCATTTGAGTGTCCACTCTGTTACTTGAATATATATAGAATTAATAGAATGTGAAATTTAAAAAGATTGCCTATAGAAAACTTGTAAAATGGAGATTCAAGCTGAGTCATGCCACATGCAAAAAGTGAAGGGTGACAAAACTTATGACCTACTTTTTTAGAAATCTGTCCACCCTGTTACTGTCCACTCTGTTACTAAAATAGTAACAGGGTGGACTGAGTAGGGAAACAGAGTGGGCAATCTCAAACTTAAATCAAGGATTCCATGAAAAAAGTTACAATAACAGTAAAACAAGAGATGAGAGGAACCATTGGAGATCTCCTTGATGAATGCCATTCCCAGCTAGGGCGGTTCAAACCCCATTATTACAACATCAGACACCAGTAGAAGTTTTATTGTACTTTGAAACGGAACATGATGTCAAATGAGTGTCTCATGCACATTGATTTCTCTGAAAATTATGTGTGTAAAATGCAGAATGAAGTTCTAAGTGCATACTTTGCGGCCTCCAAGAAACAGATCAGCCTTCATAAAGGTGTTTACTATGTAGGGCATGATGGTGAAACCAACACATTTTGCACTATTTCTGAAAGCCTTCCGCATGGTCCTGCTGCAATATGGGCTCATCTTGACACTGTGCTTAATCTATCCAAAACAAGCATCCAGAAATTGATACCATCCACTATTTTAGTGATGGGCCATGTACCCAATATAAACAAAAAGCAAATGTCTTCCTGTTCACACACAGAGTCTCAAAGGGGTATGACATTTGGAACCTGGAATTTTTTTGAGAATGGTCATAGGAAAGGAGTCCCTGATGGGGTGGGTGCCACCATTAGGCGAATGTTTGACTGCATTGTTCACCAAGGAAGTGACTGCAAAGATGCCACTGATGTGTATACAAACTTGAAAAGTGCCTACAGCAAAGTTCAACTCTACCTTGTACCAGCAGAGGTCATTCAAATTTCAACTCAAGCCATGTTGTCAATGGTTGACCTGAAGACTGTCCCAGTTGGTATTCAAATTATGATATTGTAGCAGAAGATATTTCATCTCCAGAGACACTTACAGGTCGAAACTACCAATTAGATCCAACAATAATGGCAGAGGTTGAAAGTGCACTTTAGATTGTGCAAATCTTTATCAGGCCAGACCAATTTGATTAATTACATGAAAAGAAAGTCTAGCCTAGTCAATGTTAAATAAGTCTTTGAAATGTTTTCCTGATATGTCTGTTACTGGGAGCATTTCTGTTTTTTCTGCTATTCAGTGACCTTTGGCCTGTATTGACCTGTTAGATTTAAGATGTTTAAGCCAGTTTCTTAGAGTAAGGTGCTTTATGCTTATGTTAGAAGCTGTCCACTCAGAAATGTCCACCCTGTTATGTAACAGAGTGGACGTAATGTAACAGAGTGGACGTAACAGGGTGGACACCCTTTTTTCTTTGTTTGCCATTTTATTTCCCAAACAAACAGGCAAGATTGGTGGAAAGTTGGGAAATGTTCCATTGCAATCCTCCCATTAATATATTACAAAAGGACTTTCACTGGAAACTTGAAACAGTCCCATTGCCATCATATATGTGTTAAGATATTTCTTTTTCATGCCAACGGTTAACAAAGAAGAAGTTTTCAGCTTCTTGGAATACAAAAACTGTAAAAGCAAGCATATGTATCATTATGATTACATTCAGACATATATGTTGTGTTGCTCATATTCTTGAAACTCTTTCTGAAGTACCTGCAACATTTCATGATTTGTAAGTAACAGAGTGGACAGTATTTTGCCAAAGGTGATACAAAAACATATTTTTTTATCAAGAAATAATGATCAACAACCTGTACCAGCTATTTTTCCTTGACCGTAGGAATGTCAGTCACTGTATTTTTCAAATAAAAGTTTGTTAAATTTACATGATATTGTCATTTTCAATCTACCCCAAAATGTACCGCAATTATAGAATGACCGATATATACATACAAATACTTTTCTCTTCTACTTAGGTGACAGAAATGGAGACCAATGAAAATGAAGGAGGCGCAAAGCCTGTGGAAGTGGAGACCATCACAACACATATTACAAATCCACGGAAGAAAGCGCATAAAAACAAAGGTCAAATGCGGGACGTCATGAAAAACCTGAATGCTAAATCTGCAAAAAAGGGTAAAAAGTTTCAGAAGAATATTAGAAAGGTAATTCACTTTAATTTGTTCTTGAATAAGTTTTGACTAGACTGAAGGAAGGTTTAAGTGGTAATTGATTGATCAGTGGTAGCTTTATGTGTAATTAAACTCTAGTTTTGTGGCAAATAACTCTTTAATTGGTATCCACTTTGGAATGAGTTCCCAACAACATTAAGGCTGCTGAAAGTGCACTAGTACTATTATTATTATTATTATTATTATTGTTATTATTACTACATGTATTATTATTATTATTATTATTATTATTATTATTATTATTGTTATTATTACTACATGTATTATTATTATTATTATTACTACATGTATTATTATTATTATTATTTTTATTATTTTTATTATTTTTATTATTTTTATTACTACATGTATTATTATTATTATTATTATTACTACATGTATTATTATTATTATTATTATTATTATTATTATTACTACCCACAAGATCTCAACCGCCTCCAGGATAACCAAGTGGGACAGGTTTCATACAATTGCGTTGCACAGGCAGCTTCTAATGTTGCAAAAAGTTGTTTACAACCTAAAAAAATCCTCCATATCCTAAAGGTATAAAGTCAAGTCTGGCAAGTTGTAGACACAATGAAATCTATTTTCTGACAAACCGATTGTCTGGGACTAAGGGACTCTGGTGAATAGTCTCTATATTCCTGCTGGTTTTTCCAGGGATCAGCATATGTTTATTTTCATTGTATATTTTCTCCAGGCTGACCCATTCCCTGGAGATGCACCCATTCCTAGTGAGAAAGTCAAGAAGTATAGAAGAGGACACAAAATGAACCCAGTAAGTTGCCATGATTAACCCTCATGCTGCTAGTGGCTAATTTGATCAATACAAAATAATGTGAAAAAAGCTGAAAAATGACCGAAACCCTGGCAAATGGGTACTCATCTGAGAGTACTTGATGAGAGCTTTCCAATGAATACCAAAATGATAGGGTTTATATAATTTTCAAAGATTTTTGAGATCTTGTGCCTTAGGAAAAAATATTCTCGGCATTGAAAGGGTTAACCTGCATACGTAATGAGGATAGAACCAGGATGAAGTTGTATTTAAAAAAAAAAAGCAATTTTCACAAAATATTTGAAGCGGAAATGTCAGTCAGAAATAAACTAGCAACTTCCCTTTAGATATTTTTTGAATTCAGGAATATTTCTTAACTTATTTTCAAATGTACATTGTATCGTAGGCCTATACTACATTTGTCAAGGAGAACTCCAGGCATGAATGAGTTAATTACCACTTTAAGTCAGGGTCTTAGCCAGCAGGATGTCTGGGTGTCTTTTGGACTACCTGATTTTATATTAAAACTTAAAAGACACCCTAGATTTTGGTATGTGTTTTTTGTAAATACTAATTCCAAGTTAAATTTCTAAAAAGTTTAACTTCAAAATAATAACAATGACATTTTTTGAAGAAATGATTATTTTATTTGTCAATGCATATAATCAGTGTGATGATTTTTACTTTTTCAATAGGGTTTTGGACACCCTAAATTCTTGAAATTCAAATTTGGACACCCTGTTATGAAAATCCTGGCTAAGTCCTTGCTTTAGGGGAGTGCAAAGTACCAGAATTGCTAGCAGGAAAGCCTGTTATCAAAATGTACCCCCTTTGACTTCCAAGAGATGAAACTGCTAGTATGTACATGCAGAAGCACAGGACAGTAAAACTCTGCAGTAAACTTATTCAAAAAGTTTACATACTGAAACTCCTTTATATTTTCAGCATTTAGTTAGAACCAAAGATGAAGAGTACAACTTTATTCAAAAAGAAAAGAAGATTTCAGACGCCATTCGCCAGGCAGCCAGATCAGAATTACTGCTTCAGGAGGAATCGGGGTACGTATTATTGCCACGTACCGTGTTGAGAGTGGTGCTGGGCCTTAGTGGTAGGGTTTTCAAAGCTTTAAAAATCATATATAAAGACACATATTAAGTCAGAACTTTAAATATACATTGTGATGGTTAGGACAAATCTCTTACTTCCAAAATAGGTGTCAGGCTTCGCTTCAGTAAACAAAAACCTGCATTCCTATTGTACATAATTTCAAACTTGTAAGCTTATCTTTTCAGTCTTATATTCCATTTTAAAACTGTACTAAAGGACAACTACAGTGTCAAATGGCGTTCTTCAGTTGATCATATTCTTGCCATAGATTCCACTGAGCATGATTTTAAAATGTCACTTTTCCTATATCCGACAGGGCTACAAAGGCAAATATTATGATAGCCCACACAATTTTCTATCGCATAGGGCTCTCTTTACTGAAGGACGAGATTGAATTTTAAGATTTTTTTGCTTGCGTTTAGTTTTCTAGAGGCTGATGAAGGGGAGGAGACCGCTTATCTACGACAGCACGACATCGCGGACGCCACCGACATCACGAGTGCTTCAAAGGTCAGTATCTTTCAGCATAGTAACAACAACAAGGATTTTGAAAGTTGGTGGCCGAAATGGGGTATCATAAAATTCTTGGGCCTTCCAATATTCTAAACGGAACCGTGTTATCTTCAATTTACACCCATAAGGATGCATTTTCTTATTAAGAAGTTGAATAATAACTTTAAAATATATCATAGCATCCACATTGAACTGAAAATTTCAAAATCATGTACAAAATTGGCATTTCTAGAAATTCATCACAAAAAAATGTGTGTCCTAATGTGGGATTTTTGAAGGTTTGGGTGTCGAAATTGCACGCTGGCTAAGTCATTGCATTAGAGGAATCACTACTATCACATTTACTGAATTATTTTCGAAGTAAGTAGGACCTACTCACTGCATACCGTGCACTAAACAGTAAGCGCTACTTAAACAAGCACTTAACTGGTATAGCCACATATGATTGGATGCCATGTTTTATCACTAGGGCTGCACACCGTTAAGAATTAACGATTTGATATGATACTGATAACTTTGAAACGATACGGTTTCTTAACGGTTTTTTAACGATACCGCATGGGACGAACTTCTGAAAAATAGCCAAACTTTCGTATTCAAAACCTGTTGTTTTTTTCCATGAAATATGATTTCAAATTCTTTGAATAAAACAGAACCGTATATTTGATTATTATGAGTTTTATTTTGCCATAGAATATTAAATTTGAACGAATTATCCATTAAGAATTAAATACGAAAGTATTGATGCCAATGCCGAGCCGTTGTTTCATTGAATCACGGCTTAGGAAGTGCTCGGAGCGATGTCAACAGTAAGGTAAGGCAGTTTCCTCATAGCTGCTTTATCGTTTTTTCAAACCGGTTTATTTTGGGACGGTTATCATTATCATTAGGCAGCCTAATGATCGGTTACAGTCTGCAACCGGTTTCCGGTGTGCAGCCCTATTTATCACCCATAGTTCATAACAACTGGTAAATAATCACATTAAATAGAACATAACTTACACCTAAAATACAATCAGAGTTCATTTATTTTAAATGTGAATAATACCTCCTGTCTTTGTTTCAGTATTTCGAGCTTCACCTTCCACAGTTTGGTCCCTACAGGATGAACTATACCAGAAATGGAAGGTAGGACAGGGCTCGATGCTAAGGGTAAACCTATGGCCCCAGGCCAGTAAAAATTCCCAATTACAGCTTCGAGCCAGTAAAAGAGACCTCAACTGGTCCTACAGGGCCAGTAAACATTTGGAGACATTCTTGTTAAAAAGTTTCCCCCCAGGAATGTCCCCAAATGTTTTTGAAATAAATAAAGATAAAATTTATAAAGATAAACACTGTGGTGAATCTTATGCAATGTTCTTTCTTGTTATGTTTAAAAAAAAATGTAGGACCAGTTAACATTTTGCAGGACCAGTAGATGCTAGGTGTTACTGGTCCTACAGGGCCAGTATCATTTTGAGTTAGCGTTGAGGCCTGTAAGACAATGAGGAGAAAAAACAGCTTTCTTACTCAAGGATAGGGAAAGGTTCTGGTACTCGATACACTACTAAATACTGATATTGAATGGGAAAAAAAGTATTTTATCTAAAAAGTTATGTATCCTAGCATATTGTTTGAGATTAAAGATGTTTATAAAATTGTCTCGATTGCTAACGGAATATCGCTATGCGAAGGCAGTTCTCCATTTTTAAGCGAAATTTCTAAATCTGATAGTGCTATATTTAACCAAATTAGGTCCCTGGGAGGCAAGCAGTATCTTTAGAAATATTGTTAAGTTATCATATCATTAAGGAAATATTGTTATTCTATTGTATCATGAAACTTTGAAGGTGTCAATTATTGTTATCATAACCAGTATTGTTATTATTGTTTGTTGTTATTATTATTAGAAGTAGTATAATTTTTATTATTATTATTATTATTTTTATTATTATTATTATTATTGTTGTTATTATCATTATTGTTATTATTATTATCATTATTGTTATTATTATTGTTGTTATGGGTGTTATCATTATCTTCATTATTATTTTTATTATTATTATATTTATTTCACCAACCATTCTGCTGCCCCTACTACTACTACTACTACTACTACTACTACTACTACTACTACTACTACTACTACTACTACTACTACTACTACTACTACTACTACCACTGCTACTACTACTACTACTACTACTACTACTACTACTACTACCACTACCACTACCACTTCTACTACTACTACTACTACTTTTTCTATTATTATCATCATCCTCACCATTGTTATTATTTTTCTTCTAGGCATCTCCTGATGGGTGGTAAGAAGGGCCATGTTGCAGCGCTAGACTGGCAATCCAAGAAACTGCTGTGTGAACTTAATGTAATGGAAACCATCCACGACGTCAGGTAGGTCTTGAATTCCTTGACTCGTTCATGCCTAAAGCTGGCCAAGAAAGCCTAACTGTTTCAGAGGTCAGGCTTTGGTTAAAAACTCTGGTAGACACTAGACAGTGTAGAATAGTGTCTGCCTGCTTGCATATATCATATGTAACGTTAACATCAGGTTGAAATGTGATGCACCTGAAGTTAACATTAGCTACTTAGGCCACTCCAATTTAATTACTTGTCTTACAAGTTTTATTTGGAAAAAAATCCTGTCAGACTCCATAAAAAAAAGTTGACTTTGGTGTCTTACGGACGAAAATGATTCAGAAATTTTCTGTCAGTCTCCAAAATTTTTTTTTTTTTTTAAATGTAAGTTTTAAGAATATTCATTGTAAGGACAAAGTATTTTGAATGAAATAAACTTTTAAATAATGCTTTGTGATTCATGAACACCAAGTCTAGTCATCAGACTAGTATTGATATGATATAGGCTGTTAGAAACATCTTGCCACCGTCGGCAGACTCTAAAAAAAATATTTTAAAACCACATTTTTCAACTTTTTTTTTGAATTTCAAAATGGCTCATTTCCTGCCTCTGGAGCTCGTAAGGCAAGTCATAAAATTGGAGTGGCCTTATATACAAAAGCAAAATATGTTTTCCTACTTAACCACTTCACGGCTCACAATTAGCTGGAGCCCAGGGCTCCCTTTAATTCTCCTGTGGCTCCCTCAGATTTCTGCAGGGAGCCCAAAAAACACTTAATTTCAAGCCCTGCACACAGGGTCTTAGCCTGCATTTATAAAAATGCCTGTTCAAAACAGCAATTCACAAAATTTCTGCCATCCAGATTTAGTTACTGAGCTTCTTCAGATCCTTATAAAAGCTGGTAGCCTATCTTATCAAAAAGGGCAATTGACAATTCAGCCATGTCTTAGAATAGAAGTGAAAATTCAGTAAAAATGGAAAATTCTACGTTAAAATTTTCGCCTGTCTAAAAAAAAGAGTTTTTCAGGAAACTGCCTATCCAAAAGACAGGCTGCACGAGTCCTGGCCAAGTCCCTGCCTGAACGTCATTTATCATTTTGCAGGTGGTTGCATATCGAGACGATGTTTGCAGTTGCCCAGAAAGAGTGGACGTACATCTACGATAACCAAGGCATAGAGCTGCACTGTCTGAAAACGCTGGAGAGCACCCTTCGCCTGGAGTTCCTGCCCTACCACTTCCTCCTAGTCGCTGCTGTGAGTTCATAGAAATAGGAATAGGTACTCAATACTAGAGCTGCACTCACGAAGGGAGATCAACTCATGAGCTCACCACCATTCTGACTCATGAGCTCACGGACGTGTGGTTATTTAAAATAAATATTTGTAATTCAGCCCAGCAATTAAGAAGTTAGTACTTATTGATGGAGATTTGTAAACATTTACATATTTATAAACATTTACATGTTTATTTCATGCCTGCCTACATTAAGGATTGTAAACAAGACTTGACAGTGATAAGGTGTTATGTGATAGGTTTGTGTTCCCTACATATACGAGTTGACGTCTCCAGCTCGAGCTCAGCTCCTCTGGTTTCGAGCCACTAAAGTTTATGAGCGGTGAGTGCAGCTCTACTTGATACAGTACCAAATACTGTATCAAATTGGAAAAATTACAATATCGAAAATGTCCTTTATTATATTGTATCGTTAAGATTTAAAGTAATTATACAATTGACTTAAATGCTTCCTGGGTGTCTTAGTATGACGGAAGTTTGCTATGTATTTGCAAATTTTCCGAAGCTGGCAGTGTTTAATTTAACAAAATTAGGTTCCTGGAAGGCAGACAGTATCACTAGAAATATTTTGTTTACGTATTGTATCATTCAGGAAATATTAATATTCTATTGTATGTGAAAATCTTAAAGTTACCTGTCTCTAGATATAAAGCGGTTCTCTAAAGAGAATTTCAAAGTAATGGTCAAAAGTACCATAGCGTAAAAATTCTCAGGAATTTAGACCGCCCTAGAAATCTATAATTATTTTGCACAAAAATTTTGGGATATATGGATCACCCTTAATCTATCGCTCTCATCTATTTCCCAAAGTATGGACAACTGCAGCGTGCAACAAAAACACTGGCCCCGTTGCAAGTTGCAAGTGAATTCGGCAAAAAACGTCAATGGGGCAAGCTGACCAAGACCCTGACTTGCCCCGCTCTGACAGCAAGTAACGTTTTGGGCAAATTCCAATTTAACCTTTGTTTAACAGAGTGGCGGGGCAAGTCAACCTTAGGGGCAGCTTGCCCTACTCAGAAATTTTTTTTTGCTACCTATGTTGCACCCTGAACTGTAACTCTGCTTTGTCAGTATTTTCATAAAACATGGGCCATCCTCAACCCATAAAATTTGTATGTATTAAAAAGTGTCCCAAATTACGTAGAATTTACACTGGATCCAGATGACAATTTCTGAAGATACTCAAGTATTAATGGGTTAATATATTACTCATTTTCCTCTTGATTTTGCAGAATGCCAAAGGCTACCTGTCCTACCTTGACGTGTCAATAGGTCAGAAGGTGGCGGGTCATCAGACGAGTCTGGGTCGCCTAGGGGTCATGTGCCAGAACCCCAGCAACGCCATCATACACCTGGGACACGCTGGAGGTAAGATCATTATAAAAATATGACATTCCAGTGGGGGTACCCTGATGGAATGTCTCCCGAGGGGGACATTCCACCAGGGTATCCCCACTGCCACTGGGATGTCATATTTGTTTTATTATACCGAACAAACCTCCATTTGGTAAAATATCAATGAAAACAACAATTCGCTGACCCTGTCGATAATCCCTGTATATAATCTAATTTAATCAAGAATGCCGTGTTGCGCTAGCGCCTGTTGCACCATGTTTGTTGTCGATGTGCAATTTGCACGTGCAGTGATGATGTGACAAACAATGACGTCAGCCAACAAGCAAAACGCACGTGACGTCACCAGTGACAACGGTCAGCCAATCACAGCTTACGATCGTCACGTGAGGTATGATAAAATAAAATACCTATATGTTGACTATTGCTGGGACGATTAATCTATTTAATCGATTAATCAATCACTTTGCCATGCTTTCTGATTGAGCGATCATTAAAACAAAAGATAGATCATTTTCGATTATGTTCTCTGCTCACATTATCAAAGTTGCCATTCAAATGGGGAATTATTTATGCATGAAAACCATGCATGAAAGCAAAAGATTCTTGTAATAAACAAACTAAGAGTTTCTGACCATTTATCTTTTAAAATTTATGGTTAATCAGTCATATATTGGACACTGGCAAGTGGGCATATGAACATCGTTAATAATCAATTAATCATTAAAAAATCGGGGCCATTAAAGCTGAAATTTTCGAACGATTCCCAGCATGATGTCCGTATGCCATGCCATGGGAATTATATTGAGCTGAAAAAAAACACTCAAAGAGGCCAAAACAGGCCTGACAATTTTGAATATATTTATCTTTCAAAAGTATTTTTTGAAAGATATTTGAAGGAGAAATGTTTATCATAACATTACCAACAACTCTCCCTCAAATATTTTGTAAAATCATTGTCAATTCCAAAGTTATTTTCAAAAGTATCATAGATCCAGACTAAAATTGATGGAGGAACTCTTAAGCATTAATGGGTTAACATTGACATTTTAAGAAATTCCTTACAAATTTTTTGGGGGTGTCGTAAAGGTTAAATTTTGAGAGTTTGGGTGTCCAAATGATGCCCAGATGCCCTACTTGCTAAGACTGTGGTGTGGAATATAAGCATTTCATTGGAATACAATACAACTATTGTTGTTGTTCTCCACAGGGACCGTGAGCCTGTGGTCACCCAATGTTAAGGAGCCTCTGGTCAAGATGCTGTGCCACGGCGGAGGGACGAGATCTATAGCGGTCAACAGAACTGGACAGTAAGTAAATACCTCGCATACTGCATCTGTGTTAATATTTTGACAGTTTAACCCTTATGCTGCTGCTGGCTAATTTGTCTAATACTAACTAAATGGTGCAAAAAACATGAAAAAAGGTTGAAACCCTGGCACATCGGTACTCATCTGCTCAGCGAGAGCTTTCTAATGAATACCAACATAAGAGGGTTTAGATGTTTTTAAAAATCTTGTGTCCTTGTGCTTTGGAAGAAAGTAGCCTCAGCATTGTTCTCTTTATATTCGGATGTTTGTTATTGTATGTTAGCGAACTCTTAGTATTATAAGGTCGCATTCTAATGAACTATTATTCTCACCAATGACCATGTATTACATTTTATATACTTATTTTGCAATGTATGAACTTTTACAACGATAGTCGTAGTCCATATGAAAACATAGGTGGAAGGGTTAATTAATGCATACTAGGGCTGTCATTGATAAGAAATATTTATCGATTCAATAATCGGCAAAATTATTACCGATACGCTACTTCGATTCGATTCAGCAAATCATATTCAAAATGAATGAAAACCAGCAAATGTGCTCATGAAGAATACTAAATAGTCATGGTTCGGGCGTGTGGGTGATTTTTTGACTACAGCCCAAACACACACACATTCATCCGTGTGAATTCCCGGATAAATGGAATGGAAGCACACAGTTGTGGTGGGAGTTAATGCTGTTTAAGCTGTGTTCTCTTTAAAAATATATTTATTAACCTAATTTGCATATGAATTGATATCGTGTGGCTTCTTCAATATCGATAATCGTGTTTTTTTTTGTCAATTCATTGATACGGGCGGTACCAGTGGCAGCCCTATGCATACTTTGCGCTTTTAAGACACACACACCGGTTAATTCTTCCCCTGTTTTCCATGCTCCCTCTGTGACTCTCCTATGTGTGTTTCCAGGTACATGGCGACCTCTGGTGTTGATCGCAAGGTGAAGATCTGGGACCTGAGGATGTACAAGATGCTGCAGTCGTACAAGGTCTCGGCGGGCGCCGGGCATCTGGACTTCAGCCACAAGGACATGCTGGCCGCAGGCATAGGGAATATTGTTGAGGTACAGTTCTGGTTATTATTACCGTATTTGCCCAATTAAGCGCACGGTGCGGGTAGAGGTTGGGAACATTTTCTGTCGAAGGGATGTTGGCAATCTTCCGTTTTACCGCACCCCTCAATGATTGCTGGTCGGAGCGTATTGGCCCTGATTGCACCTTTGCGCTCTCGCTGTGCAGTTTGCTTAGAAGTTTGTCGCATATGAAAAGATTGTGAATTGGTCAATAGTACGATCATGCCGCAAATATGAACAGTGAGAGTGCGAAGAAACTGCTGAAATGGCGGCATTCAGTGCTCATTTGCAGACACGGCAAGATGAAAGGTATGTGATTTTGCTTTTCTTACTTCTTCTGAGGGGAAGTTTTACAAGTTTTTCATGACAATTGCGCTAGCCATTTCCCCTCTAGCCGTTAAAAATATGGGAGGGGTGCGCTTATTCAGGACCGTGCGCTTAATCGGGCAAATACAGTAGTTCCTTTTGAATTATCTATTTTAAAAGCAGGCATAGGAAATATTGTTGAGGTATAGTTCTGATTATTATTATTTTCTTTTAAATTCTCAATTGTCAAGGAGATCTTCAATTATGAATGATGGGTAAGGTACTGGTGTGTCACAATCCGTATTGAACTACAGAAAAAGTAAGGATCAAAGGAATTCCAATCCATTGTTTTCTCTACATACATTTTAGGTGTATAATGATTGTTGCACAAAGACGACCAGCAAGCCGTACATGTGCCATCGACAGCGAACGAGTGTCACCAACCTGCAGTTCTGTCCTTTTGAGGACGTGCTTGGCGTTGGGCACGGAGCCGGCTTCTCAAGCTTGCTCATCCCTGGTAAGTACCTAGGGCTGTCATCGCAATCTGATTTATTTCGATTCGATAATCAACAAAATACTTGTTGATTAACAAAATATTTGTTGATTCGGCGTGTCGATTCAATTGAATCAGTAGATTTATTTTGATTCGATAATCAACAAAATATTTGTCAAATTGGCGCTTCGATTCAATTAAATTGGTAGGGCTGTCATTGGTATCCGATTTACTGTAGAACACGCAATGTTCGCGTCTGTTTATATATAGCGTACATAGCGGGTGGTTCCGCTTCGCTATATATTAAAATGCTGTACTTTTTTCTTACTGTACTGGCGCTGTCAGAGGTGGCTACCGTCGCTACAATAAAGATGCGCTATCATGCCAAAATTCCCCATTTCGCTATATTTGGGACACGCGTCATATGTGTGTTCTACAGTACTTTGATTCGATAATCAACAAAATATTTGTCAATTTGGTGCTTCAATTCAATTGAATCGGTAGGGCTGTCATCGGTATCTGATTTATTTGATTCGATAGTCAACAAAGTATTTGTCAATTTGGCTTTTCGATTCAATTGAATCGGTAAGGCTGTCATTAGTATCTGATTCATTTTGATTTGATAATGAACAAAATATTTGTAGGTTCGGCCTGTCGATTCAATTGAATCGGTAGGGCTGTAAGTGGTATCTGATTTATTTCGATTCGATAATCAACAAAATATATTTTTAGAGGTTGTTGTACAACAACCTTTATTCAGTTTGCTTTTGTTGTCTTACATTCCTGGGGAGGGTCCTGGGAGCTGGTTACTGATTTTCCCTATGTTGTCTTACATGGCATTTTTGGAAAATTCTAGGCAAATGATCTGGAGAGTGGGGTGTGGTGGGGTCGTTTTGTTTAATGTTTCTGTTAGAGTTGGGTGTGTAGTTTATAGAGTTTGTTTCATTGTTTCTGTGGGTTGCCTAGTTTTTTTTTGGTGGATTTTTACGTGTTTTATTTATACGTCTTCTTCTCTTCAAAGCGATTCTGTAGCGCGTCTCGTCTGGTGGGGCGGCCGTTTGGATGCGCATGCGTGGTGGATGCGCATGCGTGGGTTTTCTGCATATTTAATGCGATCGGCTAATCACGTGACAGCACCACGTGGTTTGTCTCTGGTGAATTATCCAATGAGCGGTCTCACTGCCTCATCGTCACACCGCGTGGTACTCTTTCCCGCGGTTTATTAACCAATGAGCGGCTATTTGTATCCCTCTTACTACTATTTTACTCACGTGTTCATTCACGTATTTTTTACATTGGCTAGGTTACCCTCCGCCGTTTTGAATATCGGGTTTGCCGAAATTTGCACCCCGATTTCAAAGCTTTCGTTTGTGGCCATCTCTAACTCTAAAATTCTGAAACCAAAAGAATTAACAAGCCAAGTATCTATATTATTAAGATTAATTCTTTTGGTTTCGGAAAATCGAAAATATTTTGAGATATTTGTCAACACGCATCGATGGTGGCGTGAACATGGCGATGGGTCGGGTTTGACGAAATTTGCACCCCGATTTCAAAGCTTTCGTTTGTGGCCATCTCTAACTCTAAAATTCTGAAACCAAAAGAATTAACAAGCCAAGTATCTATATTATTAAGATTAATTCTTTTGGTTTCGGAAAATCGAAAATATTTTGAGATATTTGTCAACACGCATCGATGGTGGCGTGTTGACCACGGCGATTAGTACATTCTCAATGGTACCTCGCCGATTCCTGTCAATTTCATCAAGCTATCTCCCCCCGATCACAATATGACTACCTACCTGGATAGATGAGATCCTCATCTATCTGATTCAATCATTTTTTTAATTCAACTTCAGGTTGGAAGCGAAAAAATAGCTTTTCGCTACAACCGGAAGTTGATTTTTTTGATATAGCGAGATTAGGGCATTGATATGCATTGTGTGCATTTCACACAAAAAACATACTTTTCTGCGATCGGCTAATCACGTGACAGCACCACGTGGTTTGTCTCTGGTGAATTATCCAATGAGCGGTCTCACTGCCTCACCGTCACACCACGTGGTACTCTTTCCCGCGGTTTATTAACCAATGAGCGGCTATTTGTATTTCTCTTTGTACTATTTTACTTACGTGTTCATTCACGTATTTTTTACATTGGCTAGGTTACCCTCCGCCATTTTGAATATCGGTTTTGCCGAAATTTGCACCCCGATTTCAAAGCTTTCGTTTGTGGCCATCTCTAACTCTAAAATTCTGAAACCAAAAGAATTAACAAGCCAAGTATCTATATTATTAAGATTAATTCTTTTGGTTTCGGAAAATCGAAAATATTTTGAGATATTTGTCAACACGCATCGATGGTGGCGTGAACATGGCGATGGGTCGGGTTTGACGAAATTTGCACCCCGATTCCAAAGCTTTCGTTTGTGGCCATCTCTAACTCTAAAATTCTGAAACCAAAAGAATTAACAAGCCAAGTATCTATATTATTAAGATTAATTCTTTTGGTTTCGGAAAATCGAAAATATTTTGAGATATTTGTCAACACGCATCGATGGTGGCGTGTTGACCACGGCGATTAGTACATTCTCAATGGTACCTCGCCGATTCCTGTCAATTTCATCAAGCTATCTCCCCCCGATCACAATATGACTACCTACCTGGATAGATGAGATCCTCATCTATCTGATTCAATCATTTTTTTAATTCAACTTCAGGTTGGAAGCGAAAAAATAGCTTTTCGCTACAACCGGAAGTTGATTTTTTTGATATAGCGAGATTAGGGCATTGATATGCATTGTGTGCATTTCACACAAAAAACATACTTTTTTCAATAAATTGTCACGTCGCCGTTTCTGGGTCAAAATTTACAAATGGCCCATCCAAGTGTTCGCAACAAATAGGGCTTTTACCCTATTATCATAACTTGTTGCTTATATTTGTAATTTTTGAAAAAAAATGGCGACTTCGGAAAAAAACGGCAAAAACGGCTTTTTGGAATGTTGATTTAGGAACCCTGGCGAAATTCTAAATTTACTTATTAATTTCGCCACTAAAACCGGAAAAAAAGTTTCAACTTCAAGAAAACAGACTCTAAATAATCCATCCTGCCCATTTGTGGATTTTCTTTGATCCCCACAATCGTAAGAAAACAACTTTGAAAAAAACGGAAGTAGTAAATATTTTTATCGCGATTTCAGCAGTCAGTATATATACCCTTCTCACCATGAGTGTAGTATGCAGTCCTGAAGTTAGCAGACCTTTAATCCTGCCATCCCTTCCGTTCTCACTGTTGTTGTATTTTAGATAAAGATATGATTTTAATTGTTTTGGGTGACAGGAAAAGTGTGTACTGTTATAATTTATTGGTCACAAACTTATAAGCCCAAAGAGCATGTAATGCGAATGCATGGGATGGCAGGGTTAATGGTCTGCATACTTCAGGATTGCATTTTCACTCATGGTGAGAAGGGTGTCAAGGGACATAACTGCAGGCAGCACTCATAGAAACTGGCTTCGACATCATACTGCATCTACACCAAAGAGCATCATAGGAACTTGATTCACCTGACAACCCAAAATAGTAAGCATACATTAAATTGAAATAAATACAAAAGTATCAATACAAAACTATCACTCAATATACAATTTTATAAAAACACATCCACAAAATATAGAAACCATGCAAATCTTCACTGTCCCTCAAACAAAACAATTACTGTTTAAAGAAGATATTGTGTCGGTGTGATAATATAAGATTGCATTTGGTGAGATATGTTTTGTGTTGATATTTTTGTGTTGCTTTGATGGTATGTATGACTCTAAATAATCCATCCTGCCCATTTGTGGATTTTTTTTGTTCCCCACAATCGTAAAAAAACAACTTTGAAAAAAACGGAAGTAGTAAATATTTTTATCGCGATTTCAGCAGTCAGTATATATACCCTTCTCACCATGAGTGTAGTATGCAGTCCTGAAGTTAGCAGACCTTTAACCCTGCCATCCCTTCCGTTCTCACTGTTGTTGTATTTTAGATAAAGATATGATTTTAATTGTTTTGGGTGACAGGAAAAGTGTGTACTGTCATAGAAACTGGCTTCGACATCATACTGCATCTACACCAAAGAGCATCATAGGAACTTGATTTACCTGACAACCCAAAATAGTAAGCATACATTAAATTGAAATAAATACAAAAGTATCAATACAAAACTATCACTCAATATACAATTTTATAAAAACACATACACAAAATATAGAAACCATGCAAATCTTCACTGTCCCTCAAACAAAACAATTACTGTTTAAAGAAGATATTGTGTCGGTGTGATAATATAAGATTGCATTTGGTGAGATATGTTTTGTGTTGATATTTTTGTGTTGCTTTGATGGTATGTATGATTATTTTTTCAGGTTGCATGGTGTAGGTGAAGTAGCAGACCTGAAGTATGCAGGCTTCGCCCCTTTGATGCCGATGCCGGTCCCATACCCCTTCAACCCAGTGCTCGGGCCCAAGCAGCATCTCCCTGCATTTGTATCGCCCAAGATGCAAAACAAACGAAAATACTGATCAAAATAAAGGGAAAATTACAAAGTTTGTGTTTCTGATGTATTTTTTAACACTATTAGGTATGATAGAAAGATAAAGAAGTTCAAAGAATGGGAATTTTTTTTGAAATTGTTCTAGACTGATATTTAATGTACATTCACAAACTGGCTCTTATAGTTGTATTTCTTGGCACTATTAGGTGTGATAAAAAGATAAAGAAATTCAAAAATAGGGAAGTTTTTTTAAGTGCGGATTTAGATAGAAATCTTATGAAAAGTTTGGAAGATATGTGTTTCAGATGTATTTTTTGGCACTATTAGGTGTGATAAAAAGATAAAGAAGTTCAAATAAAAGGAAATTGTTTTAAATTGCTCCAAACTGATATTAATGTCTATTCACAAACTTGGTTTTTGATTAAAAAGTCTGTAAGTATCATCAGCAGCATTACAAGTGTGTATCAGTCTATTTTAGGTTTAAGTACAAAGTTATTGCATGCATATTGGGTTTCTGGTAGTGCTGGACCTGCTTTAGTGGCGGAAGATCATGGCCAGGGGCATATGTCCCTTAAGGGGCCATATGGTTGATATTTGTGCATGTTTGCATTCAGGCAGTGTTTGGCCATTTTCATGTAAAGGTAAGTCACGGACTAAAGTTCTTCAGGCAGCAGCATATTAGTTGTGGCAAGCATGCTGCTGGTGGGGTTTTGTTGGCTGTCATTTGCAGTGCTGGTTGTAGGCTTTTCCCATTCATGTTTGGTGATCTACTGGATTAGTGGTGGTGAGTTTGCCATAGTTTCTTGGATAGCTAGGAGTGGGTTATAGTTTTCGAAAATATTTGAGGGAGGGTTTTAGATAGAATTCTTTTGAAAAAATTGAGGGATATGTGTTTCAGTTGTATTTTTTGGCACTATTAGGTATGATAAAAAGATAAAGAATTTCAGTGGAAGGGAAATGTTTTAACTGTCCAGGTTTGGGGGTTTTGGAGCATTTTTCCAGGGAAAAAATTGAATAGTTTGTGTTTCTGATGTATTTATTGGCACTATTAGGTATGATAAAAAGATAAAGAAGTTCAAGAAAGTTGAATTTTTTTTAAAATGTTCTAAGCTGATATTTAATGTCCATTCACAAGCTTGGCTCTTATAGTTCATCATCAGGTAGCAAAATCACATAATCCAGGAACATATGCCCCTTAAGGGACCATAAGGTTGATCCTTGTGCATGTTTGCACTCAGGCAGTGTTTGGTCATTTTCATGTAAAGGTAAGTCACGGACTAATGTTCTTCAGGCAGCAGCAGGTAAGTTGTGGCAAGCATGCTATTGGTGGGGTTTTGTTGACTCTCATTTGCAGTGCAGGATGTGGGCTTTTCCCATTCATGTTTGGTGATCTACTGGATGAGTGATGGTGGGTTTGTCATAGTTTCTTGGATAGCTAGAAGTGGGTTATAATTTTGGGAAATATTTGGGGGAGGGTTTTAGATAGAATTCTTATGAAAAAATTGTAGGATATGTGTTTCAGATGTATTTTTTGGCACTATTAGGTATGATAGAAAGATAAAGAATTTAAGGAAAAAGGAAAATGTTTTAAAATGCTCCAAACATATATTTAATGTCCTTTCACAAAGTTGGCTCGTATATTTTTTCATCTGGTTGCAATATCACATGAACCAGGGGCATATGCCCCTAAAGGGTACATAAGGTTGATCCCTGTTCATGTTTGCTTTTAGGCAGTGTTTGGCCATCTTCATGTAAATGTTTTGTGTTACTTTGATGATATGTCAGATGTCAAATTTTTAACCCCGCCCCCCATCGCTCTCTTTTTCTGAAGTATGTGTGTTAAAATGTTCATGTTTATATTTGGCGGATAGGCTTAGTGATTAGTTTAGTTTGTCAAAAGTTGCATTTTATTTATGCGTGCTGAATTTTAGGTTATGATGAAATTTTTTATTCGCTGTTTAACTGTTGGTCTTTTTTAATATTTGAGAGCCGGCACTTATTTTAATGCATGGGCTTTGTTGTATATACTTAGCTTATGTGTTAACATTTTGTGTTGTGGGGGAGAGTCACAAGCCTCTGTTAAGGGGGAGTGGATTTTTGGCTGTTGGCAACATGTTTGATTTTGATGTGGTGTTATTTGCAGGCAGCCAGTCAGTTTGTTACATGCATCAGTGATTGACTTTAACATTTTCAGACAGGAGCAGATTTGGCTCCCAGGATTTTAAGTTTAGGGGCTATTAAATTCCTGTGCGGCCACCACGACGGTATGGTTTTGCCAGGGGTGCATTGTCCAGGTTTGGGGATCTTGGGGCATGCTCCCAGGGAAAAGTTTGAAAGGTTTGTGTTTCAGCTGTATTTTTTGGCACTATTAGGTATGATGAAAAGATAAAGAATTTCAAAAAAAGGAAAAGTTTTTAAAATGCTTTAAGCTGATATTTAATGTCCGTTCACAAACTTGGCTCCTATAATTCATCATCTGGTAGCAAAATCACATGGTTCAGGGGCATATGCCCTTTAAGGGACCATAAGGTTGATCCCTGTGCATGTTTGCATTCTGGGTAATGTGACGTCATGGGAGGGTAATGTGACGTCATGGGAGGGTAATGTGACGTCATGGAGTAAGAAGGTCTTCTCCACAACGAGCTCCGTTAACTTCATCAAATTTTGCGTTACAAAATAACCATCCGTATCCAATCTTCATTCCATCGGAATGTCACTCATCTGCTGAAAGCTTTCAATAGCTGAAATTTGGAATAATCCATCAAAAACGGACTTTATCGCGAAAACAAACGGTTAAACCCTGACTCTTATCAAACGGACTATAGTCAAAGCGAGCCGGCATAGTGAAATCGAGAGCATTCGGATACCCTCGGGAAAATTTCAATTTTCAAATTGCAAAGAGATACTCCGCTCAAATCTGCTCTTAGGTGAATTCCTAAGACTTCTGACAAATTTTTCTCTCCCCTAAGGAGAGAAAAGCGAACTTAGAGTTTTCTTTCAATACATTCGGAGTACAACATACGGGCACTTCCAGTGCCACCCGGAGCACATGGTACATGACATAGTTCATGTCTCTCGAGAAACTGCTGGATATCTTTCTACAAGATTGACTCACATCCTAATCCTGGGGATTATACGAAAGCCAAGCTGCTATCACTCAATCTGGAGTGATCGGACGGACCAGGCCACAGAAGGAATTCCAACCCGGGCTGTTCTACCACTTTTTCTTCTTATCGTGACGGCGGCCGCCATCTTGTTCTTCTCGACCAGGAAGGATCTTCCAATTACATTCTACTCAAGCCTAGGAACTTCAGGTAAATTTGTCATGCCACCCAAGAAAACCAAGGCTAAAGAAGCTCCGCCGGCTGTGCTACCGGACATTAGGAACCATTGGCTTAGAACAGGGCTTCGTTCCGAAGCGGAATCAGAGGGTGCTAGTGTTATTACTGATGTTGATGTAAATGTTGAAAAGGTTGTAACTGACTCAGAGTCAGAAGTTATTGATAACGATTCAGATCAGCAAGAAGAACAAATGAGCAATAACGAATTAGCAAAAATGCTCACAACCGAGATATCGAAGGTCAGAATGGAGGTCAAGATTTTGAATGATAAGTTCAATACTAATACTGAATCAATTGACAAGTTGAAAGTTACAGTGACCGATATCACACAAAGGGTAGACACTGTTGCAACAGAGAATAACACAATAACCGAATCGGTTACTAGAAATAGGTCGGATATAGATGATGTGATAAAACAACAAAACGATTTTAATCAAAAGCATGATGAGATAATCAAATTGGCAAAGTCATTGAGAGAGAAGGATTTGATGATTGAGCACATGAATAGGCGTATAGAAAATCTTGAAGAAGAAAACAGGGCAGCTAAGGATAGAGAGGAGATTCGTGAACAGCACGGACGCAAAATGAATTTATGGATATATGGGGTTGACGAACCGGACAAGGAAAACGTCAAAGTGACTCTGAGAGAGTTCTGTATCACAGTACTGGGAGTCAAAAATGAGGTGGTGGATAGATGGGCAATCAAAAACGTTCATAGAGTGGGTCAAAACAAAATGCCTCAGAGGCCTATCATAGTAGCCTTTCTGATTTGGGATGACAGGCAGGCGATGCTCAGAGCAAATAAAGACCTGTTTCAGTACAATAAGGACAATGATACCAATTTTGCTGTTAAGACAGACCTAGCCCCAAGGGCAAGGCAAAGAAGAAAGGACCTAAATTATGTTAATCAAAAAATGAAGCAGAAAGAGCATTGTGAGGGTAGGGTCAGAGACAACCCTAAGGGGCAGGTCTGGTTGGAACGCAAAGAAAAAAAAGAGGATAGGTACTGGAATACTGTCTATGAGATAGACCCTGCTTATCTACCACCTGGTCTTGCAAAACATGCAAGTAGTGAGGGCCTGCAAAGTTTGCAGAATTTGAGAAATTAATTCCCTCAAAACATCTACTGTGATGCAGTTTCACTATGTACTTCTTGACAAGTAATGGGTGGCACTGCTTATTTTCTTTTCTGTTGTAAGAGCCTTCATCTATATGTCCTTGAGGTTGTGCCTGTTCACCACATTAGTTCAAAAATTTAATCATGATACTCTTAACATATGCCACCATTTGAATAATATTTTAAGCTCATACTTAGATGTATGAATCCCACTTGCTATTAATGTTTCCCTTACATGTCACTCACTAACCAAATTCTTTTCTTCATTCCTTTTCATCTACATCTCCCTACTACTCCCATCCCCGGCACTGCACCATATAACAGAATGGCTAAGAAGATCCTGAGCAGGAGAATTAAATTGGACCAGGGGACAGACACACCACCAGAACCTGCCCCTTCTCTACCAGGATTGAATCTGGGTCAGGAAATGCCACGAGACAAGCTTCTACAGGCTTCCAGTCTCACAACACCACCTGGTCTTCCCAGGTGCAGTGTATCTCTGCAAAGGCTTCGAGATACTCCCACAGATGTTAAATCCCTTCGGCGTCAGAAGAGAGAAAAATCCCTTGACATTAAGGCCACAAAGAAGAAATCATCTCAAACTCGAAAGAGAGGCAGATTACAGGACACTGGGGCCAGGCCTAAAGTAAAAATACCCCCACCCTCTAATAGAAAGTCTGCCGCCAATAGCCAGGTTACTTCAGAATTTCCCAAAAAGGACAGTACCATTCAAGAACTCTTAGCCACTCATGCCACACATTGTGAAAGCCATGAAGACTCATCAGATGTAGAGTTTATTAGTGAAACTAAACAGGCTGATCCACCAGTGGCTATGGGTGGCGCCATACTACCACTGGTCCCTGACTTCACTGGATACCTGAGAAATCCTGATGTAGACATTTCGACGCTTAACCTTTCGGCTGCAGACAAGGAGAGAACTCTTTCTGAACTTTCGGCCCAATCCTCGAGCAAATCACCTAGAAGTATGGGGCAATGTCTTCCTAAGGACATAAGAGATAAGATGTGGCCTGTCAGCACAGATAGTGACTCTTTCCGCAATTCTACCACTGACAGCTCAGATGCTGAGAAGCCGGTTCAAGACATCAAACCCCCCCCAGACCCTTCTCTGAATCCTAACACATACAGCTCAGAAGCTGCAAAGCCTGCTCTAGCCACCCAACCCCCCACAGGCAGTGACGCATGGGCGGCAACCATGAAGCATAATCTAACCATTCTCAAAAGAAAGCCCATGGATACAGATAGGTTATCCTCCTTCAGAGAGGCTGTCAGGGTTGGTTTGGGTAACATGGCCATAGCAGAACCTCCAATCAAGAAAGTTAAAATAGAAAAGATAATGTGGGACACTCAGAGGGAGACTGCGAGTGAAGAGAAAGAGGATTCTTGTGACATCCTTAGTAGAAAGATCAAGAGACTACGAGTTTTGAGTGACCAATCCTCTGAAGATCAGTCCCCAGTAAAGAGAAGACTGGGCTGGAGAGATATCCCCCATACAGACCAATCCCCGGAGATCAAATCACATGTGAAGAGCAGATTAGGTTGGACTCACAATACAACCCCTCCTGTAGACAGCTCTGCCATGGCCCCTCCTAGAAGGGTGATCAAGATAGCAAATAGGAAATCCCCCCCTAACACAGCTCCAGTGAAGAATGAAGTAGAATGCCCCCCTGACAGACCTATTTTGACAGCATCTCGCAAAGGCTCGGCTTATAGGATATGCAGGATCTGTGGGAGTAAAGAGAAAAACCTCAGGAGCCATGTTGGCTTAGAACATTTAGGGAGCATCTGGTGGGGAGTCATAGGGGATCTGACATGCTGGAACTGCCAACGGTACCATACACCCTCTGAAATCACGAGGTGCGAGGGCTCTTATGTCCCACTGTTCCATAAAGACACACTCATAGAGAGGCACAAAGATTTCATTAACTACCTCATGGAGGAATTTGGAGTACAAACTCCCCGTGCAGTCCTGCATAAAGTGAAAGAACTGGGACTACACACTAAGTGTGGTTCCGACTTCACAGAGAGAGAGACTATATTTCTAGAGACAATCGACCAGCACTATGGCTCAGCACCCAAATCACGATATTCAGCTAGGCATCCAAATAGAGTAGTAGAGCTCCTACATTGGAAAACTATTTCTGAGATCCTCTGCTACCTCAAGGAGGCTGGTAGAATCATTGGGAGCAGATCATGCACTCACAGTGCATCTGTGGTAGATACCAGATGTGACATTATTACTCTCTACTCTCAAGAGAACCACAAGGGTTCATTAAGCTCACTAGAGCTTATACAGAAAGATCTAAGAGATACAAAGGTGAACATGGTGATTGCAGAAGTACACGATCCAGCGACACCCATAGAAGACATGATGTTGATCATGAAGGATCCAATGATCCGTCTGGCAGTGGGAGTTAGCCCTCAAAATGCACATCAGGTCAAGGCAGGGTACTATGTGTTTTGTAAACTGCAGATCAAAAGGAACAATTTAGTCGCTATAGGAGGGTTAGGGCTAGATAGCAGGCTGATGTCCTCCAGTTTAGGAAAACAAAAGCAGGTCATGTCAGAGTTCATGCAACTGGCAAAAGAAAGTAACAAAGCAGTAAGGTTACTCAGCACTGGCGACTTCCACCGAACCATTAACCTGGCAAAGGAGACCCTCCTCAAGAAACATCCAGTCCATGTTTTGAATTATAATGGTGGCCCTGAGGAGATACAAGATTTCCTTAATCATTTCGATAATGGGTTTATCGGAATCTCCTGTAAGGTGGCTGACCCATCCCCACGACTCCTGCGCACTATACAGAAGACCCCTATCACCAGGCTGGTGGTAGAGTCCAACTGCCCCCATCAGGTGGTTACATACCATGCAACACCCAGGCCTACAGATGTCTCGACAGTATTGAACATTGTAGCGAGAATCAAGTGTCTCAGCCCTATTCTGGTAAGCCGGATAATCCGCTCTAACATCACCAAGTTGTACCACATGTGAATTAACATATGACTCATAGTCATTAATAACATGACAATACCCAAAAAGCTAATCTGACCCATATTCAATAAGAATATACTGCTATAATCCCAAATACAATTTTGGAAACTCACTAATACAGAATCTTCCGACTCACTCCTTATTCAGATTATGACACAAACTCGAATCATCCAAAACTAATCTCTTTTCTGTTCTTTCATAAGTCAACTTTTATTACAAATCCAATTTTTGCACTCTCAAATAATCTCTTCAAAAAAAAAGCCAATAACAAAATATGAATTTTGAATTTCTGTTTCACTCTGCTACTATGCATTTTATTCACTTGCTCTGGAACTATTCATAAGGATATTTATGCAGGTCAGGTATAGCTAGACAATATGGGTTAATTTCACTTTGAAATATTCTCATCTCCCTGATTTGCTGCGGGCCCTCATTGGACTTATAATTACTACCTGGTCAATCTTGGTTAAAAGCAATACTCTTAATTTTCTATTTTCTTCACTTAAAAAGCGTTGTTACTTTTAAGTAATAAAAATCTCTATATTCTTCTTATTCTTTACCAATTATGGCTATGGGGCAAATCAGGTAATGAAAGGTATGAGCACAAACCTGCAATCACCTTCAAAATACTAGTCCAACTTGTGGACACGTACTATTTTTGTGGTCTTCCAGTGTTAACCCATTCAGGGGAAAGCAATATGTCTTTACACTACTCAATTTTAATCTCCATGTTTTGATATGACATATCTGTACAGGGAGAGACAATATTTGGCTCATGCATATCTAGTTACCCATGTGGTGTACAGTGTATTGATAGTGTCATTTTGTTACTGACCATGTCCATTCCTTACCTAAAGGTTTTTTACCTAAAGGTTATTCTCACTCAATGTGTTAATAATAAAAGGCAGACCCATTCTGGGGAAAGCATACATCGGTTAACTTTTCTGTCATTCAGGCAGGACTTAAATTTTAATGTGCACTTTTTCCCTTTTATGTTATTTCCCAAGACAATGAGACTTAGAGTCACTTTCATAATGGACTAACACAGTCAGGGGAAAACATACATTGTCTCTACTGTACACTATACGGAAAATATCATGCTATTACTGATTAACAATGATGATGGATCATGTCTGCCCAAAACTCAATGTTCTTCAAACAACTTGATCCAAACCTGTTTATTCAAAACTTGATGATAGAGTGCTGACCCAACCAGGGGAAAGCATACATTGCTTTTCAAATGTGTCACTGTGTTGACATTTAGTTCTGTTTTATGCCTGAATAATCTTTCCATGAGATTACTGATTATTTAAACGGATAGATCATGTCAGTCCAATAGCTCAAGATTTCTCAATTAACTTGACACAAATACTTCTTTTCAAAACTTCATTAAAAGAATGCTGTCCCAGTCAGGGGAAAGCACATATTGGTTTTTCAATGTGTATCATTTAGTTTGAGTTAAAACTTTAATAGTCTTTCCAGTGGACTGATCAAGTCAGTGAAAGTCACTTAGAGATACACTCATACTAGACTGACCCATCCAGGGGAAAGCATATATCATCTTTGAACTGTGCTAGTGCTTCGACATTCATGAAGAATATATACCTCAATGGTTATTTTAGTACTCTGGCACAGTCATTGAAAAAGGATAATGCTGGTACATTGTGTACTCTATGGGTAATAACATTACTATTATGAGAGGTATTGTGTGTTATGGCAGATTGTTTGTTTGTTGAGTACATGGTGCACCTTATGTAAAAGTTTCACTACTATGGCTGGGTGTTGCATATTGAGTATTGCAACTGTTCATTTCTGTGCCACTATCGTTTCATTGTGTACATGAAGCACTTTATGCAAAATTTTCACTACTATGGTTGGGTGTTACTGATTGAGTATTGCAAACTGTTCATTTTTTTTTTTTTTGTGTTGTGCCACTACAGTTTCATTAACATGTAGCCAGAATGTGAAAGGTTGACTCGCTGCACTTAGTGGAATATGGACATATAATATGTTGTTTTCTTGTTTTTCTCAGTCCAAATACTTGTCTGTATTCTTTGAGAAGGATTTTTTGCTTTTTGGTTTATACCCCTTAAGATAAGGGGGTCTAACACGTGTTGGAAGTATGTCCAGAGAAAGGCTCTCAGGCTGCTTCTAAGTTTCTCCTTAATATTTATATTTATAAAATCAGGAAAGTTAATGACACCTACTGGAAACTGTACTGTACTACTCTTCAATTATATTCTTAAATATCAAAAAGATGACTCTTTAGTCTTTTTTTATTTTTTATTTTTTTTTTTCTTTTCTCTCTTTAGGACTATGCTAATTCTACAATAAATTTTGCAAAAAAGGAAATAGTTATCGGAGCTCTGATGTTCCACTTCCTCTCTAGCAAAACTTTTTCATAACATTTCTGGTATCGGTTTAATTTTTTTTTTTTTTTTTTCTTTTCATTTTCTTTTAAAAGTAAAATTCTACATATTAACTTTACACTAGCATCTGTTTTGTATTCTGGTCTCTTTTTTTTCTCTTTTTCTATCTTAAACCTTTCCAAATTCAAAAACTTAGCTGAAAAGCGGTACAGTATTCTGGACCAAATTGTATGAATAATTGCTAATTGTGACTTCTTAAGTCATAATTTTGATGTTTATTATGTTTGATTGTTTTTTAAAGCCTTTTCTTCTTCAATACAGTGTACTGCCTCCTAATGCATACTTCTCCCTAACCTGCAATGGGTAATGATGACATAGACATTTTCTCTGCCAATGTTCGGGGTCTGCGCCAACAATTTAAAAGAAGAGACATTTTTGATTATATCAAAAATCTTAAATCTGATATAATATGCCTTCAGGAAACACACTTGATACAAAAAGATCTGACCATGCTATCTAAAGAGTGGAACTTGGACTATTATATTGCCGGCAGCTCTACTAACAGTAGAGGTGTAATGGTAATGATAAATAACACCTTTGAACATACTGTGAAGCAGTGTATCAAGGATCCTGAAGGCAGATTTCTTATATTAGAATTGTCAATTACAAATTTAATTAATGTCTTTATTATTAACCTTTATGCCCCAAATAGAGACGACCCGGTCTGGTTTTCTGCATTATTTGAAAAAGTCAAGTCAATCTCGAACAATTGTGAAATCTGGACTGGAGATTGGAATGCTGCCTTGTCTGAAGCAGACATATACAATTATGCAAAGTTAAGAAATCCTCTTGCGAGCCAAATAATCAACAAATTCATTTCGACACACAATCTTTCTGACATCTGGAGGTTACTTAACCCCAACCGAAAGCGGTTCACGTGGAGGGCAGATAAACCATGTCGTGCATCCAGACTTGACTATTTTTTAATTTCCGAGGACATTCTTTCACTGAATCCAAAATCCTTTATTTTGAATGCTTACAAAAGTGATCACAACATTATAAAACTCTCTATCCAAAAATCAGGTCAAAAAAGAGGAAAGGGATTATGGAAATTCAACAATGCTTTATTGGAAAATCTTGAGTTTGTTGACATGATTAAGGCTGAAATTTTATTAATTAATCAGACCTATGCCCTACCAGTTTACAGTGAAGCTTTTGTCGCAAGAGACAACGGAGAAACAATTGACATTTCTATTTCCTCAACTCTGTTTCTAGAAACCCTCTTGTGCCAACTGAGAGGTAAAATTATCAAATTTTCAAAGACACTCAAAAAACAAGAAACAGAAGCTGAGGATACTCTCGTCTCTTCTATTAAAAAATTACAAGAAGAAATAGATAGTGATAACGATAATTTAATCAAAAAAAATTCTCTAAGAGAACTGTCTCTGCAATTAGAGAATTTACGAGAGAAGAAAATAAAAGGTTGCATAGTGCGCTCAAGAGCTTCACTTACAGACACATGGGAAAAGCCATCCAAATATTTTTTAAATCTTGAGAAAAGAAACCATGTCAACAAAAATATCCCCTCTCTCTTACATAACGACTCTGAAATAACTGACTCAGCAGCCATATTGAATTTACAAAGAGATTTTTATGCTGATTTATACTCCTCAAAGGAGACTGTAGTTCTGGAAAACTCAAAGTTCTCGCAGCATCTACATAATTTGCCAAGCCTTTCAGAAATTAACAAAACCAAGCTGGATGCTCCATACACCATAGAAGAACTTTTACGTTCTATCAAGGCTAGCAAATTAAATAAGGCTCCAGGTCCAGACGGTTACTCTAATGAATTTTTTAAATTCTTTATTAACGAATTACATTTCTGGATCTACCGCTACATACTTGAAGCTATTTCACATAGTCATTTCTCCAAACTTGCTCTTGACGGTGTCATCACCTGCATTCCCAAACAAGGGAAACTACGGAATGACTTAAAAAATTGGCGACCTCTAACGCTCTTAAATTCTATCTATAAATTTTTTTCTTCTATGGTAGCCAATAGATTAAAATGTTGTTTACCAAGTATTATTAATGAGGACCAGACTGGGTTCATATCGGGGCGCTTTATTGGAGAAAACACAAGAATGGTGTTCGACACCATAGAGTATTGTGATTCACATGATACTCCCGGTTTGTTATTAGTGCTCGATTTCTCCAAAGCATTTGATACCATTGAATGGAAATTTATCAAAGAATCTCTAGAACTTTTTAATTTCGGCAACAATTTTATTGAGATGATTAAACTCTGTCAATATAATTCCACTTCAAAAGTGGAGCAAAATGGATTTCTTTCAAGCCCTATCATCTTGGAGAGAGGATGCAGACAAGGCGACCCCTTGTCCCCATATATTTTTGTAATCTGTGCAGAGGTCTTGTCTCATGTCATCAGGGAGATGGATGTTATTAGGGGAATAGAGGTGCATGGTGAAGAAGCAAAGGTGTCTCAGTATGCTGATGACACCACCTTATTGTTGAGAGAGGATGTGCAAACAATAACAAGTGTCATTAGAGTTTTAAAATGGTTCAAAAATGTCTCGGGTCTGGATATCAATAAAGAAAAAACCAAAGTGGTGAAGCTCGGAGCTTTAAGAGACAGCAACATAAAATGGCAGGGCAAATTCGGTTTCAATTGGTCAACTAAATTTGAGATCCTGGGAATCCATTACGATATGACTAAGCTAAATGCAATTACCGACCTTAATATTCAACGGAAATTGGGGGAAATCCAGCAATTAATCCGTATCTGGAGTTCTAGGAATTTAACCCCTTATGGGAAAGTTACAATAATAAAGTCACTATTGATTCCCAAGATAACTCATATGTTGCTGTCTCTACCAAGCCCGAGCCCCTCTTGCTTCAAAGAGATTAATGATGTTATTACAAAGTTTCTATGGTGTGGAAAGCCCCCAAAATGGAAAAAGGAAATCCTGGAGGGTGAAATACCTCATGGAGGCCTAAAACTTCATGATCTCAATATATTTGACAAAGCTCTTAAACTAAGCTGGTTGAAAAGGTATCAACGTTCCACAAGCAAGTGGACCATTTTTCCAAATAATTTTGACTTATGGGAAGTTTTCACATATGGTCCTGATATTTTAGACAAACTTAGAGAGACAACAGCAAATCAATTTTGGCTTGATGTTTTGGAAAGCTTGTCAACCTTATGGAACTCAGATGCCATGACTGAAAAACCTTTTATTAAAAATACTCCTATTTGGCTTAATCCCACTTTTGCATTTCCTATTAAGAAGCAATGGTTTTCTAAAGGTATTACAATGGTGTCTGACTTTTTAGGTGTAATGAATGTAATAATGCCAATTGATCTATTCATGGAAACATACGGGTTGAAAACAAACTTCTTGGAATATCATTATATTACCCACAGAATATCGAAGTTCATCGAATGGAAAGATATGCCTTTGTATGATGAAGACCAACCAAAAAATGGTTCCCTTAATATTTTTTTGAATCAAACACTAAAAGGAGTTTCTTGTATGTATAGTCGAATGAAAAATACTTCGTCTTCAGTATTGGATACTGCTGTAGATAAATGGTGTGCTAATTCGGAGCTTGATTTCAACAACTTTGATCTAAGCAGATCATTTCAAAAGCACCATTTAATTTATAAAGATACTTACCTAAAGTATATTCAATTTCGTACTTTACATCACAGATTCTTTACTAACGAGAAATTATTCAAGATGGGTAAAAAAATTTCTGATCTGTGTGGTTTTTGTCGCTCACATAGCGACTCCATAGAACATATGTTTTTGGATTGTGAAATTGTGATTCAACTCTGGAATGAGGTTCAGGAGTGGATTCAGGCTCTAGGCATGAACAATTACAACCTTTCACAGTCTAAAATAATTCTTGGTGATTTGGAGAACGCGATGTCAATCAATACTATTATACTTCTGACAAAGAAGGTTATATATAACGCCATGAAAAAAGAACAAAGTCCACATTTATTAAACGTCAAAAATGAGGTCAAAAAGTTTTATTATGATGAAAAATACAGATGCCGTTTAATAGGCAAGGACCAACTTTTTGAGAAGCAGTACCACCTGTTGTCAAATATTTATGTTAACCCGGAACCGTGATTCTTGTATTATACAATGCCTCCAATACCTCACTGTTATATCCCATGCACTATTATTTGTACACTGTATATTATTTATGAAGAAGAGGAAATAAAAATGATTTAAAATTAAAAAACAGTGACCCGGGGGTCACTACACTACTGGGTAGACTCTGATAACTAGCTGCCAGTGTCCTGAAAAGGACACTCACCACTAGTTATGGTTGACCCGGGTCCCTGACAGCTAGTTGCTGATGACCCGGGTCACTCAGCTCCAGCTGCCAGTGACCCGCGGGTCACCAGAGAGGGGGGTCACTGAGCACTATTACACCGGCAGTTAGTAGCATTGATTTGTGTGTAGTATACTCGAAGCCTCTAGTGGCTTGTACCAATAATAATGATAACCTCTCGGAAGCCGCTAGCGTCTAGACCGGGAATCTGCACCTTGAATATTTTAAAAACACTTTCGAATGTTCCCATACGCCTCAAGATTACTAACAGCATGTGGTTTACGTAGTTAATGCTGATTTTCAGGTCCTGTCATAACACGAGGTATTCCTTATTCAACTCCTTATTCAGACTTAGCTATTTCTCCCTGCTTTTGACAGCTGGTCCCGCAGGATTAATAATCAGGAGACTTTAACCAAACAGGAGCCAATAAAAGTAGACCATGCATATGCATTCCTTACTGACTAGTACAATGACACCTTAAGGATACCATCAGGTGGTTTTTAGGCGCACCTCTTTAATTAAGTGTAGGGGGGATGGTCCCCTAGCCGACAGCCTCCTACATGAAGACAAAAGTCCTTTTAGGCACATTTTTAAAATTATTCGTCTTAAGCACGTCAATGTATGAAGGTCTATAAAGGCCTAGATGAATACAAACACAAGCGAGGTGTCTTTG
>OZ012695.1:41753900-41806400 GCA_963942565.1 Maea johnstoni | reverse complement strand
TATACGTATATATGTATGTTCGTATGTATGTATGTATGTATGTATGTATATGTATGTATGTATGTATGTGTGCATATTTATTGACTGTAACTTGCATTACAAAAATTTACATACATATGCTAATAGTAACTCAAAATATTAATACTAAATTGGGTGATGATTAAATAATGGAACAAACATCCCAAAATTATGTGTAACTCACAAAATATTTTACTATTCACAACCATAATCAAAATAACATATTTCAATTTTCATAATCTCATTTCGAGTGAGGTGCCATCTCCAATTCATTCAGTAAGTGAATACATCCATACCGAGAGTACCACCTAAACAATTTTTGAACAACCATGATATTTTCACAAACAACTCCGTAATAAATAATTTGTACATATATTCAAGAAATGTTTGATATATTTAGTGAATGCTTGTCTTTTCAATTTCTGTATTTCCTTACCTGTTCAGCAAGGGACGAGAAATAGAGGTTGTTGATGTAAAGTAGGTTCGTCCACCAGTATTTTTTGCATTGTTCAAAACCTTGAGTGTGTTTTATGTCCCCTACTGTAAACGGCCCATTGAAAGAGTGGGGAAATAGGTAAGTGTAGACTAATAGGGTAAACATGTAGGCTGGTGTCAACCTGGAAAATATATATATAGATTGAATATATACATACAAACATACATACATACAGACAAGCACACACACACACACACACATATATATATATATATATATATATATATATATATATATATATATATATATATATATATATATATATATATATATATATATATGTATATATATATATATATATATATATATATATATATATATATATATATATATATATATATATATATATATATATATATATATATATATATATATATATATATACAATACAACATATTATAGAATTTTGACTAAAATAAATATATATTGTAACTAGCAAGTTAGTAATGGCTGGAGATGGGGTTACCTGGTAAAACAACCAGCTAACCTCAATCCACTGGCAACTTTTTCACATGCCAGTAGCAATGCCTTAGATCACCTGGCTATTGGTACAGGTTCATTGAAGTATACACATTAGGGATGTAGGTAGTTTCAACTAGTGTTCTTCTGATTGTTCAAACATGCCGAACAGCGTTCGTTTGTGCCTCCGATTATGATGATCGAACACAATTTTACATGTTCAAACAAAAAAACTAACATGGATAAATATTCTATTCGAAGAAATAGCTGGACTTATGGTTTTCATAAGTTAAAGTACAATTCCACCATGAATAAGACAAAGGCCAAAATAGTTTCCTAGGGTATTCTCTACTTAAACCCACGTTCCCACCACTGCCAAACTTCATACAAGAAGTATATTGCCATTCAAACACATCCTCAATTCCTCACATACAAGAAATTGGGGCACTGGGAGCGGCCATTTTAGTCTATTAATAGCTTATCTCTGGCTGTTGGTACACATATGTCATTAGCAGCTACCTTACTGCAGGCAGTGGTGAGAGACAGGTAGAAGGTACAGTGGCAATGCCTAGGGCTAGGAATCGTTCCGAAATTGCGGCTCAATTAATCGCCAATTAAGGTTTCCGACTGATCAATCGATTATAAACGATTATTTTACGTGTCCCTATATCCTTCAAAACATGCTAATACCGAACCCGGAAGTACACAGATGTATAGTGTGGACACGGCGACAGCACCATTTTGAAAATCAGACTTGTCAATACAGGTATAAGTCGCTATGTAACCTGGATGCGATAATAGACACGAAAACAACAGATAAGACCTGTAGGCAAATTTGTTTATTAGTAAAGTTGAACTTGGATATGACGGACTCAATGGGACCAGGAAAATTGGTCCGTCATATGCAAAATCCATCGTATAAATATGACGAATACTTGATATGCATCTGACTCGGACCAAGCATATCGTCCGTCATATGCAAAAATCCGTCGTACAGTGGTCCGTCATATCCAAGTTCACCTATACCTGTAGCAGTGGACTGAGTAGTCAAGTAAGTGGTCAATAAGGGTTTTGTGGGGAAACTGCGTTTTTTAGGGAGTTAGCAATGTGGGTGATAATCGACTTTAATCGATTTTCCAAAACTTGACTCGAGCCGGTCGGATTTCTTGCTGATCCGATCGATCAATCAATCGAGCTTCCGATTTATCGTCCTAGCCCTAGCAATACCTTTGACCATATAGCCATCAGGGCAGGCCGTCGGGCATGGATGTGTCAATAAGGAAAAAGAGTGTTCTTACCTCCAGAACCTGTGGAAGTAGTAGAGACCCCAGTTGAGTTTTCCATCGTTACGGCTGAGCTGCCGCAAGGTCAAATAGGTCACGAGAAGTCCGCTGAGGAAGAAGAAGGAATCGACGGAGAACGTGGCGTTGAGGATGGCCATGAAAGAAAACCTTGACACGAAGTCTATGCCATCAAACATATTGTCTGAAAAGTTCAATAGGGATATCAATTAGCATATGCCTTAGACTTGCTACAAAACTTGCTACAATTCACTATATTTTGGATTTTCACTATAACAATGAAACCTTTTGATTTATGTATTGAATGAACTATACTTCATAGATATTGAGAAAAAAAAACTTCGTGAAATGTCTCAATAATGTGGCCCTGAGTCACAATGATGTGTCCTTAGTCAAATTCAAAAGAGGTTTGGTTCTGTTTTAATACCCTGGGGACACCACTAGCGCTGAAGTAGTTCTCAATTCCTAACCCTGATACCTGTCCTGCCATCTATCAATTAATTGAGATATCAAGCATACTGCACCAACTAGTTCAGAGTGGCATTATACCTATCAAACTGATAAACAGTCTACATATGCAGCAGTGATAGACATCATCCATTTTTAACCCTATATATATATATATATATATATATATATATATATATATATATATATATATATATATATATATTAGTGTTCGGAATCGGTCACAATTTTCAAGATCGATCATCGGTCCATCTGAACGACCGATGACCGATTAATAATCGAAGTTGTGTACATGGTTTTCCGTGTCGCCATTGCTGTTTACTTTAGTCATAAGGTACCGCGACACCTAGCGGTATCAACACACACTAGCGTAATTGCGACATGCGCAATTGCGCTATGGTGCCGATAACCCCAACAACAATGGCGGCATCGTAACATCGTCTCAGCACGCTCAGAGAGGTGGATCTGGAGCGGTCCAGCAGTGTTTCCTCTTTGGTGGGGCAATAAATAGGTAACTAAACTTTTTTTCTCAGATTTTCTGACAGGCAGGACTACCGAAAGTCCAGCTTTTGCTTTGAATAGAATTTTTATCCATGTTCATTTTTTTGTTCGAACATGTGAAATTGCGTTTGATCATCATAATCGGAGGCACAAAGGAACGCTGTTCGGCTTGTTCGAACAATCGGACGAACACTAATATATATATATATATATATATATATATATATATATATATATATATATATATATATATATATATATATATATATATATATATATATATATATATATAGATATATATATATATATATATATATATAGATATATATAGATATATATAGATATATATAAATATATAGATAGATAGATATATATATATATATAGATAGATAGATAGATAGTTACATAGATATATATATAGATAGATAGATAGATAGATAGATAGATAGATAGATAGATAGATAGATATAGATATAGATATAGATATACATATATAGATATTTCTATGCTATCAATAACACAATCTTGCAGCAAATATGAACAGTGGGAGTGCGAAGGAGCTGCACAAATGGCAGAATTCAATGCTGGTTTGCAGACACGCCAAGAGGAAAGGTATGTGATTACGCTTTTCTGACTTATTCTGGGGGTAAGATTTAAAAGTTTTTCACAAAAGTCACCCTCTAACCGTAAGAAAATATTAGGACGAATACGGTATATATATATATATATATATATATATATATATATATATATATATATATATATATATATATATATATATATATATATATATATATATATATATATATATTATCCCTTCTAATGCCAATAACATATATAACAAATGAAAAAATATATAGCATGTATTGTATTGTCACCACTGTACCGCAAATCATATTGTATCGTATCATGAGCAAATGTACCTTCCCACCCCTACTAGGAGCCAAAGCTGCTCCTGCCGGTAAATGTTAAAGTCAATCCCTGTGTGAACGCATCCCTCATCCACCCTGGCCCCTTCACACTCACCTGCAAACTGTGTGGCGAATGAATGTGTGTGTCCGAGGATCACCCACCACATACTTAACACGCGCAGTCCGTTAAGCGAACTCAATCCTCCCTCACGCAGCTTGGCGCCGAAGAGTTGGTTGAAATTTGTGTAGGCGGAAAAAGCCCTTAGAGCTCCACTCAATGCTATAAGAAAATAAGGCAAATTGCACGATCAGTGCCTCCGACTTACCTATGTACTGAAAGGCGAAAATGTGGGTGTGGCCAAGGATGACCCACCACATGCTGATTACGCGGAGTCCATTGAGCGCGCTCAGTCCGCCCTCACGCACGTTTATGGAGAAGAGCTTAGAGAAGTTAGTGAAAGCGGAGAAAGGAAGAAGCAGAGCATCGGGAACTAAAACAAAAACCGCGAAAGCATGCATGGTTAAAGCAACTGAATTGGGAAGAAAAGCAAGTCCACGAAGGCATGCAAGGTTAAAGCTCAGTTAAAAAAGCTATTCCACATCCTAATAGCGGAGATTTATTTACCAATTCCATCCAGTAATACTGTGAGTGTGACTTGTGATTTCTAATAGATAATAAGCATGCCAAATGATTGTTATCACTTATAAAATGATCATTATAAGTATTGTTAGCATTGTTAGTAGCTTTAGTATTATCAGTAGTAGTAGTAGTAGTAGTAGTAGTAGTAGTAGTAGTAGTAGTAGTAGTAGTAGTAGTAGTAATAGTAGTAGTAGTAGTAGTAGTAGTAGTAGTAGTAGTAGTAGTAGTAGTAGTAGTAGTAGTAGTAGCAGCAGCAGCAGCCGCAGCAAAATCAGAAGCAGAAGTAGCCTACTTTAAAAGATTTCTGGTTTAGCAGTTAAACAGTGATAAAGAAGCAAAACTAAATTCAAGTTGACAAAGTTAAAAGAAAAAGCCAAACTCTTCGATAAGTACTATATATCCTTTTATCTAAAGTAAAAACTGAAGAATATTGCAAACTCCAAAGAAAATATTGCAATACCTTTACCTGATGCTTAAAGATAGCCTTAAAAAGGTTTAAAGATACCAAGAAAATCTCTACAAGAGTCTTTTGTTCCTGCTATACATATGACTATATATTTTAGACACCATGGGTTGAGTCACATTAAGGTACTAGTCTGTATTTCAGTATTTTTTAACAAAATTACCAGAATAAATCTACAAGTGGGTGTTAGTTGTTAGGAAATGACATAACACCATTATTAGATTCATTTCATACTATCATATAATTAAACAGTGTGCTGTTACGGATGGAAACAAATAAGACGGGCAAAGATTAAATACAATAAAAGTTGATTAAACCTGCATGCATGGTGACCAAGTTGGTGTAACGAAAACCAGACCAGATTGAGAAACCGAACCATTTTTGTAGCATATTCAACCGGAGCTGACTGCTTCATCCAAAATAGTACACAACTCTAGTACTTCAATTTTAAAAATCAATCCAAAAATTAATTGACTTAAACATTTTAAAAATAAATTCAAAAATTGACTTCACCATTTTAAAAATAAATTCAAAAATTAATTGATTTGATCAATTCAAAAATTAATTGACTTCCCCATTTTAAAAATCCATTTAAACATTAATTGAAACATTACAAGTGGGTGTTAGTTGTTAGGAAATGACATAACACCATTATTAGATTCATTTCATACTATCATATAATTAAACAGTGTGCTGTTACGGATGGAAACAAATAAGACGGGCAAAGATTAAATACAATAAAAGTTGATTAAACCTGCATGCATGGTGACCAAGTTGGTGTAACGAAAACCAGACCAGATTGAGAAACCGAACCATTTTTGTAGCATATTCAACCGGAGCTGACTGCTTCATCCAAAATAGTACACAACTCTAGTACTTCAATTTTAAAAATCAATCCAAAAATTAATTGACTTAAACATTTTAAAAATAAATTCAAAAATTGACTTCACCATTTTAAAAATAAATTCAAAAATTAATTGATTTGATCAATTCAAAAATTAATTGACTTCCCCATTTTAAAAATCCATTTAAACATTAATTGACGTCACCATGTTGTGTTCAACTTCTTCTCCCTACCTTTTTTCAATGTGGCAGTTGGGCTATGTATGACAGGTCCCTGCAAAAGGTCATTGGTCACAAGGTGTGCATTGATGTCTGTATTGATCAAATTATCGTCCTGGCGTAGGGATATGGTACCATTAGGTTCTACGCCCTCACCGACGACTAGTCCATTGCGCTCCTTGGCCTTCTGTTCCCGTCGCTGCTTGACAAGGTCGTACAAGGTCGCCACCACAATAACCAGCACGAGAATGCCAGCGATTGATCTGAAAACAATAAGGTAAAGGTATTCGGTTTATAGTCTTGTATCCAATGAAATTTTCACACGATCTTCCTCCTCAAGCAGGCCTGTACACACGAAAACCATTTCAATCCCCTGGGGGATATTCCAATAGCAACTGGTAGCATATAGCGCACACACTGTAAGCACTGCCTTATTAATGCTAGGTACCCACTTTGCAGCCGGGTAGACTGAGGCAATATGGAATAAACTGTCTTGCCCAAGAACAGACTAAAGTGCCCCAGCCAGGAATTGAACAAGCAACCTACTGATTACTAGTCCGACACCTAACCAACTGAGCTACTTTGTCCCCATTCTATTTTTTAACAATAGAGGATATACTGTATACAGCTTTAATTTGGAGTGCTGAAAATTTTGCTTTACAGCCCTGCTTGAGGGCATTTGTGCTACTTTGAATTTGCGCATTTTTGTACTCAAACAAAGCAGTTACAAAGCAGGATATTTATTTATTTGAAGGATGCCTGTAAAATTACCAATTATACAATACAGGTAACCTGCCAACCTCACATTTTGACTTATTCCGGACAAAAACATTGGTCCTAAATCATTCCTAAAAGTGCTGTCATATCCCTGGTAATCTCAAGATTCGATTACTGCAATGGACTTCTCTGTGGAATACCCGAAGAGCTGATATGTAAGCTCCAGAAAGTACAAAATAACGCTGCCAGGTTGATCACTCTCACAAAGAAGCATGACCATATCACTCCAGTACTAAAGGAACTTCACTGGTTACCAGTCAGGAAGAGAATTGAATTCAAGATTCTGCTCCTGGCATACAAGTGTTTGCATGGAACTGCACCCTCTTACCTGAGGGAAATGCTGAAAGAGTATGTCCCACCACGGACACTGAGATCCACATGTAAGAACTTACTCTGCGAGCCGGGAACCAACATGTAAACCTTAAGTGACAGATCATTTAGTGCCTGTGCCCCAAAACTATGGAATCAGCTCCGAAATAACATTCGGGCAGCTGGGAGTGCAGCAATCTTCAAACAACAACTGCAAACACATCTGTTCAAAGATGTATTTATCAAATAACTATGTGGATATCAACATCTATCCTTTGACAATGAATGTAATGCGCCTTTGAGCATGTTTATATGGAAAGGGCGCAATATCAAATGACAATATTATTATCATTATTATCATTATTATTATTATTATTATTATTAATATTATTATTATTATTATTATTATTATCATTATTATTATTATTCCTATCCACTTTAACTAGTAAGTCTAATTTTGGTTACCTTGTACACTTTTGTTTAGTTCTGATTTGTCTGGGGGACGAAATGTTACCTGTACTGTATAGTGGATAATTAATATGATAAATTGACCATCAGAAAAAATGCACTAAGTGTGATCTAAGATTTTGTAAATTCTTCTTTAGCATTTTATTGGTAATTAGTCTAACAATACTTCATAATGACTTTATAATAAGTATAGCAGGAACAATAAGATAGAGATAATAGCGCTCTGCCCATATGCGCTATTGTAAAATCTGCGTCTTCATTATATAACGTGGGTCTACAGAATCTTAAGCGGGTAAAAATAAACAGTGCGGCTCTTCCAGCGCTAAACTTAGATCACACTATCCAGGACAGTACTGTAATTGTGCTATATAATGTTCACGCCTTATTTAAGTGATTTACAATATTTCATTTCTAAGGACAAGGTAGTTTTGTGTTTTTTGATCTCCCTGTACCTCCGAAATGACAATTTTTAAATATAAGACTGGGCTTGTCTCCATATATATGCTTGCTTACAAAATTCTCTCACTTATTGCATATAGCTTTAATTGGGAGTGCTAGAAATTTTGCTTAACAACCCTGCTGGAGGGTATTTGTGCATTCAAGCACTCATACTATATATCTATTACTATATAGATATTCATTAGAAGGATATTATTTTGGTGCTATCATGGATAGTGCGAAAATAGCAAAAAATCTAAAATCTGTAAAAAGAAAAATACCAATTGTACTAATTGACACAGTGCTACCATAGGAGAACCCCACCCCAGAGTCTTTAGTGTTTTAAAAACAATTGTTTTAATAAAAATTTAGTTCAGCCCAAAACAGGTTTGGGGTTAGGGTCAGTAAATTTCACTGGTATTTTAACCCATTCATGTCTGAAGATCTCCTAAACAAATGTCGTCTGAACCTATTTTACCTTTGAAAATAACTTTGAAATTATTCATAAATTGACAAATTATCTGAAAAGGAGTTGTGAGAAGGGTTCTTAGGTATACTACCCCTTCAAATATTTTCTGAAAATTGCTTATGTTATAGAAATACCACTATTTTGGTAAGGCGGTTTGGAACACATCAGGCGTGAATGGGTAAATACTTCCAATGCTTCGGCTACTTTCATCCAAAGCACAAGAACGCAAATATTTTTGAAAAACACCTAAACATTGTGATGTTGGTATTCATTGGATAGCTCTTACTGAGTACTCTCAGATGAGTACCCATTTGCCAGGGTTTCAGCAGCATTAGGGTTAACCCTTCCTATGCTGGGGCTACTTTCGTCCAAAGCACAAGAACGCAAACATTTTTGAAAAACATCTAAACCATGTCATGTTGGTATTCATTAGATAGCTCTTACTGAGTACTCGCAGATGAGTACCCATTTGCCAGGGTTTCAGCAGCATTAGGGTTAACCCTTCCTATGCTGGGGCTACTTTCGTCCAAAGCACAAGAACGCAAACATTTTTGAAAAACATCTAAACCATGTCATGTTGGTATTCATTAGATAGCTCTTACTGAGTACTCACAGATGAGTACCCATTTGCCAGGGTTTCAGCAGCATTAGGGTTAACCCTTCCTATGCTGGGGCTACTTTCCTCCAAAGCACAAGAACGCAAACATTTTTGAAAAACATCTAAACCATGTCATGTTGGTATTCATTGGATAGCTCTCATTGAGTACTCTCAGATGAGTACCCATTTCCCAGGGTTTCAGTCATTTTTTCTGTTTTTTTGCATAATTTTGTATTGGCCAAATTAGCAACCAGTAGCATAAGGGTTAAATGAATTAACAATGTAGCATGAGGTGTCCATACTTACAGTGTGACAAAGTCTCCAGTCTCCCACACAGCCTCCTCACTGCACGTCGCATAAACAGCATACAATTTAAGCTTTGACAAAGCTGAAAATATAAAGACAGTACCAGTAGCAAGGAGGAATGGAAAAAGAAAGTATGGGGCATTGCATGGGCTAAAGAAGATGAAGACTATCTCTCTACATGCCAAAACTCTTTTATGTTTTAAAGTTATTGACAAACCTTTCTTCCTTAACTGGTGGATACAATATAATACAAAGTACTGGTGAAACACCAAAAATAAATGATGTTGGCCATGTTTAAATGGCCGCCCAAGACAGGTCGGAAAAGTTTTGGTACGGTCTATTCATAACTCAGCATCCTATACAGCGGTCCAGCTAGCCGGAGCACCAGCTGTGCCACCAGTGCTAAAGAGATAGCAGCAATAGGGAGCCTGGCTTCCCCTTTCCTGCTTTAAAACGCCTGATAATTTTGAAGATGTCTCTCTAGCAAAAGCAACATTTAGAAAATATCTAGAGAAGAATCGTTCATCATACCTTTATATACAGCTCTCCTTCAAATATTTAGCAAACTTACACTTCATTACGAAGTTATTTTCAAATTTATGACAGGTCCAGACGACACTGGTCAAGTAGATCTGCGGGCATGGATGGGTTAATAAGAATACTTACCGTAAATACTAGGAAATTTAGACCACCCTAAGAATTTGGCCACTATAACTATCTTGCAAAATAATCATAGGGAAATATGGACCACCCTTTATTTATCGCTGGTAGCTATTTTACCAAGTATGGACAACTTTTACTCTGCGCTTTCAGTATTTTCAGTATAAACATGGGCCATCCCCAACCCATAAAAGCCAGGATTTGGAAACTGGGTGCCCAAATTTGGCAATTGTAAAACTTTTGGGCATCCTATTTTTCAAGTGAGACCACAATATACTCTAATTGCAACCAGGGGCCTGTTTCTCGTATCGTAAAGTACGAATCGTTCGTAATTTACGATTCGTAAATTTAGGAACGTTTTTACGAAGATCAGTTATTGTGTTTCTCGAAGCTCTTCGTAAACGAATGCGAAATTTCTTAATTGATGACGTCATTTACGATGAAATATTGTTGTGGCGTTCTTTTGTTGCGTATATAGTCCTATTATGGCGTACATAGTCCTATTGTTGCGTATGCCACTCACTACGGGAGTGGAATCAGTGACATGAACGTCAGGGATGGATGGGGCATTTATCCCGCCGTAGCGTACTATTATTATTCCATAATAAAACATGGACATACTACCATATGTGTGCGTGAAAAGGGTAGATAAATTGCGTTTTTATGCAGTATTGTTCGTTGTTCAAATTAACTGCTTAAATGGTTTTAAACGGTTTTTAATTATCGGGGAAACTGAGGAAGTATAATTATTACTTTTTCTGAGAGGGGCTGTATTAGACTACCATTATTCAACAATAAACTCAAATCTAACATTAACTCCCCCCCCCCCCCCCCCCCCCCCTTCGTTCCTCTTTCTGGAATAGCCTAAGCAGAATTAGGGGTGTCCGAATATCTTAGTGGCGGAGCACAGTCAATGTATGCATTTATGTATCAATATTGTATCATGGTTGCACTACTATATTAGCCCTTAGAGCAATAGTTAAGACCATGACAAATCAATAGACATTATTTCTAAATTAAGTTTACTAGGGTTTTAAATACAATTTGTAGCAAGAAATATATAAAAGCGCACATTGGTCATGTGTTTGCGAAAAATTCCCGGGTTAGATAGTGCTTTTTGGCTTGTGTGTGATGGACCAAGTGTGAAAGAACATTTATTTTCATAACCGTTTTTTTTTATTGTGGGGGGGGGGGGGGGGGAGAGAGAAATAAAAAAAACACTTCTGTTTTCAGGACCGTTTTAAGGGGAGGGAAAATTTTAAAAATATATATATATTCACGACTGTTGTTTTCGGAGAGAAAATAAAGAATTTTTTATTTTCACTACCGTTTTTTGGGAGAGAAAATAAAAAAAAAACTTTTTTTCACGACTTTTGGGTTGGAGAGAAAATTTAAAAAATACTTTTTATATTCACGTCCATTTTTTTTTAGGGGGGGGGGAGAGAAAATAAAAAGATAGATAGATATACGTGTACAGACAGACAGACAGACAGATAGATAGATAGATAGATACATACATACATACATACAGATAGATAGATGTTAGATATTGATAGATATACGTACGGATAAATACATGTTTCCATTATTGATATGGTCGTTTTACTTTGTATAAATGATATTCCATGATATACACGCACGTGGTCCATATTGCGAATTTCGCAAATTAATAGGCTACCTTTACTACGAAAACGAGCCAAGCAAACAGTCATTTTCACGGCCGTTTTTTGAGGAGAACAGACAGATAGATAGATAGATAGATACATACATACATACATGCATACATACAGATAGATAGATGTTAGATATTGATAGATATACGTACGGATAAATACATGTTTCCATTATTGATATGGTCGTTTTACTTTGTATAAATGATATTCCATGATATACACGTACGTGGTCTATATTACGAATTTCGCAAATTAATAGGCTACCTTTACTACGAAAACGAGCCAAGCAAACAGTCATTTTCACGGCCGTTTTTTGAGGAGAAAAGTTAGAACTTTATTTCTCCTCATCACTCTATCTTTTTCTTCCCCCCCCCCCCCAAAAAAAAAAAAAATGGTCGTGAAAATAAAGTATTTGTATTTTCTCTCCCCAAAATGGTCGTGAATATAAGTAATTTTTGTATTTTCTTCCCGTGTATGTACTAATTAAACATATATTAACATACACAGGTTATTTATAAATATTGATAAATCATATGTAAATATTTATAAATCACGGGCCTGCCCTGATGGTCGTGTGGTCAAGTGCCCGTGTAGGTGCGTGAGATTACCCCACGATGCCATGCAACAAGGGTCCAAAAACGTCATTCGTAAATTTACGATGACCTCTGAGGTCCTCGTAAATTTTACGCGATTTTCGTAAATATTTACGAACGGCTCAGCTTCGAGAAACAGAAAAATCGTAAATTACGATTTTTAACAATGAAAATCGTAATTTACGATACGAGAAACTGGCCCCAGGGTCTTAGCCTAGGATTTAGAAACTGGGTACCCAAAATTGGCAGTTGTAAAATTTTGGGGCGTCCAAATTTCTAAGGGGGACCACAATATACTCAGATTTCAAGCATAAACATGTATATTCATCAAGATAAGTCATTATATCCTTATACAATGTCATGGAAATTATATGGAGATGAAAAAAATCAATGATATGCTTGAGACTGACATTTGAAAAAGATCCTCACAAAAATATTTTGGTGTCCTGAGGGGTGCTTTTTAAGGGTTTGGGTGTCCAAAAAGACACCCTGCTGGCTAAGAATATGATTGCAACCATGAATATGTATTTAATTATTGAAAAAAGGCATAAGGGAATTAAATTGATGTGGAAAAACTTCAATTATAGGCTTGAAATTGACATTTAAGAAATGACTCACAGATTATTTGGGTGTCCTGAGGGGTGATTTTTGAGGGTTTGGGTGTAGCCCTGCTGGCTATGACTATGCTCACCTGCGTTAACGATGGCCACAGCACTGTAGTTATTGCAGGTGCTAGGGATGCACACACCAGCCTGGATAACACTAGCGGTAGGTAGAGGTAGGGGAACATTCTGAAAAAAGAAAAACCTCATTATAAAATAGGTAGAAACAAAACGAGATGAGATGATTGTACATTTAGCTTTCACTGGGGCAGAATTTATTCTGCATGATTCATGTTCTGGTGAAAAGCTAGGGATAGGTGCCAGTACTCGATTCGATACCAAATACTAGTATTTAAAAGAGAGCTGCTGTCTCCTAGCATAAACCCCTTATATCTTTTCTATTAGATGCTACAGACATTAAACTTTGCAAAGTTGTTGCTTGTTGGTTGAGTTTTGACCATTGATGGGGATATTTCACTTTGATACAGTTAAAAAAAAACGAGCCAAAACGATATCCTCAAACAGTTAATATATTGTTGGTTCCTACGGGAAGGACTAGGTTAGAATCTGGCAATCCACAAAGTCTATCATGAAATAACACCTAGGGTACTACTAGCTCAGTTGCGGATCCAGAGGGGGGGGGGGGGGTCAAACCCTATCTATCATTAAGAGATAGCAATATTTTGTGTTCAGGCAACTAACATGTTGATCAGTTGACCAGCCTGAAAGACATGAAGTCTTCAAGTCTCTGAGGTGACCTACTGTCACCTACATGTGGATTACCTGGATCTTGAAGCAGGAGAAAAGATGACCAAAAGAAGTACCTAATTACAATTATCATTTCCCGTATTAATTTGGGTTGTATAGTGTTGGGACGATCATCGATTATAATCGACACTTACTCGGTTGCCTCTTTCATAATGATTTATCGATAATGAAACTGGTTATCGATAATAATCGGAAAATACGACACCTAGCGGCGAAACATGAAACTAAAAAACAGCAAGTTGTCAGCTTTCTCGCAATGAAACTTAAGCTCCAAAACATGTGAAAAAGGTAGTAAAAGTGTTCCAAAATGTAAAAAGATTATTGGTCTTACGAATCATATACTGGTATTCAGGTAGACAGGTACCAATCCAAATTATGCATGTTGGGGATGCAAGCTGGAGCAGATCGTAAGAGCTTATTTGGTGCACTTTCACTCTTTCTAAGGAGTGTTACAAAAGGTGCACATGTTTCAAATTTTGCACTATAGGCCTGTACCCATACCGAAAGAGTGCGATGAACTGATTATGATCGATCGGTTGGCTGTAACTGATTATCGATTATGAAATTGCAATCAATTCCCAACCCTAGGGTTGAATCATGATCCTCAGTGACATGATTAACAGCTATCACTTCTAGAATTAGGCCAACTGAAGGTTTAAATTAAAGTTAGCGTTACTCTGAAATACACTATACAGGACCAGAGATTTGCTACATGAAGAATTAATCACTTGTCACTATAGTCGGGTTATTTCTCGACTGATTACATTCGAAATACTGGTAATTGAGTTCACTTCATTGGTAAAGAGGCCTTTGGGTTTTATCCCACCCATTTGGATCTGACCACATCTACATACATAGGGTCGCTGGTTCAATTCCCGGTCGGGGCACTTTGGTCTGTCCTTGGGCAAGACAGTTAATTCCATATTGCTTCAGTCTACCCAGCTGCAAAATGGGTACCTAGCATAAAATAAGGCAGTGCTTAGAGCTATATGCTGCCAGTTGCTCTGGAATATCCCAGGGGGATTGAAATGGCTTCCGTGTGTACAGTGCCTGCTAGGGAAGGAAGGTCGTGTGAGCGCTTCGGTGGATACAAGACTATAAACCGAATACCTTTATACATTAGATACTTGTTAAGTACTCTGTAAATGGTTACCATTTAAACAACTCATTTTGCAGAGTTAAGGATGCCCGCACCAGTTTTATTTTTGTCCTTAGAATTTTGTAATTTTTTGATATGTTATACCTTGTGGGACAAAACTGAAGGAAATGTAAAAATAAATTGGCTGTTTGGCCTATTTTTTCTGCTAGAGACAAATTTGTGATTTTTGAAAAGTGTCTGTTTGAGAGAAAAAAGGCTGTCACGTCACGCATTTTTTGATTTTTCGCTTAGTCTGGGTTGTTCGTGTGCAGAAAAATAAATCGTAAATCTTTGTAGACGTAAATTTGCATGTGATTAATAGAGTAGGTCCTCTTTCTGCTTGTGCAAAGTGTATTTCAAACCGTGCAATATCTTCTGCACAGCATAAAATTGAGTATGAGAGGTTGAATCAAAAATAAACACTTTTTCCTCAAAAATGGATACAAATATAGGGTAATTCATCGCACGTAATGAATTGTAAATAAAAATTTAGTCCAGAGAATTTTTTTATTTTTTGATATGTTCTTGCCCTGTAAATTTGCATTCTATATGCGAAAAGAAATTGGGGGTGTTTCGAGTTACTTTTTTTGCTACAGAGCTATGAGTGAAAGGGTACGTTTTTTGCTTTTTTATGACATGAAAAGACAATGACGCTGCCTTTGTTTCCCTATTGTTTTGGCAACAATAAGGGGAAAATCCCTTTGTTGGAGTCGTACCCGCTTACTAGGACGTAGATAAAGGGCATTATGTCACACATAATAAATTGTAAAAAAGAATTTAGTCCAGAGATTTTTTTTATTTTTTGATATGATCTTGCTCCGTAAATTTGCTATCAATATACCAAAAAATAATGGGGGTGTTCCGAGTTACTTTTCTTTCTACAGAGCTACCGGTGATAGGGTACGTTTTTTGCTTTTTCGTAAATGAAATTGGCAACTACCCGTGGCAACAATAGGGAAATTCCCTTTGTTGGAGTAGCCAGTGTGGTTAATTACGACGAGACTTTACCAATGTCAGCTAATCGTGTGCAATTTTGAAGACGTCAACTAAAATTCTATATATTCTCAGAGGTGTCCAACTATCTAAGTGTCGCACCAGCGTGCGACAGGGGCTTCAAAACACGCGACAAGCCAAAAATAAAAGCACTGTTTAACCCAGCCAATGTTCGCAAAGCATAACCAATACAACCTTTTGTGTATTTCATTTGAATTATTTTTTATACAAATTGTATATAAAGAATCCAGTGAACTCAATTTAGTAAAAATATCAATTGAATGTTCTGGGACTTAACTATTGCAATAACTGCCATTAAAACAATAATGCAACCAGGTTACAATATTACTATTATCAAACCACAGCCACCAGAAATTGCTGTGCTCCTGGACGTATTGACTGTGCTACGGGACTAAAATATTTAGACAAGCTTGAATTTGCTTCGGGCTGTTCAAAAAGAGGCGGGCAATAATTTAAATAGCAGTTAAGGTCCTACGATACTCTTTAATGGTGATACCTATTGAGTATTAAACATTATGACTAACTAAAATAATTCATTAAATTGTACCTGACACTATGGCCAATTTTGAAAAGAATTTGGTACAAAAACAGACTTTTATCAAATATATAACATTATGACTATACCTGCCTATTCTAAATGGTATCCTAAGAGATATAATCTAACACTGACTGTTTTGGATTCATTGTATTCGATGATTTGAAACATTATCAGAAAATATGCATGATCGCTCATCTATGTATAAAGTTGTATTCCCTTGCTAAACAATATCTTGTATAAGAATGAGCAAATACGTTATCAATTGGGTAACTCTTCTATGCCATTTTTGTGAAAATCTTATTTCACAAACTTTAATCATCTGTGGTGCGAAAACTAACCCAAAGCCCTGTCATTTTCGTTATGTCTTCATGTTAAAAGCACTGTCTAGATAGTTTAGAGAAAAATTGGTAAATATTAAACTCGGTAATTCTGACTTATACAAATTTTGTGATAGAAATTTGTTTATTGAATTCCTTGACTTTGCCCCATACTTCCTATTATTGTTTAATTGATGAAATATGGTTGTCTATTACGCCCGCTGCTCTCGAAAGTATAATATTCAGTTTTCCTGATGATTCTTTAAATGGTTAACCATTGAAGCAGTTAAAATCTGCCCAAAAACCCGATTTCACAACCTTTAACACTCTGTGGTGCGAAAACTAACCCTGTCATATCCTTTGTGTCTTCTTGCTAAGAGCACCTTATAGACAGTTTAGACTTCATGAAAATTCGGCAATTCTGACTAAAATCAAATTTTGGGTTAAACGTTTTTGAATTGCGAACAACTCTGCATAAAAACGTAATTCATCTACCCCTTTTACTCACACATGTGGTGGTATGTCCATGTTTTATTATGGAAATTTTCCTTGTCTTTGTATGCAGGGCAGAGGTGTAGTTGCTATATCCCTCAACAGTACGTTACGGCGGGATAAATGCCCCATCCATCCTTAACGTTCACGTTACTCATTTCTGACCCCCGTAATATGCGCAACAATGGGACGTCTCCAACAATTGAAAATAAAACTGGTGCGGGCATCCTTAAGTGACACTTATTCTAGCCTGTACTGTGAACAGCCATAAGTAGCCCTAGAGGCATGTATACATAGACTATTCAAAAGCACTGCAAGGGGTGTGTTTTAAAAATGGTTATTTTTTATATATTTTTTGTGCAGAACTAGAAAGCAATATTTCCATTGGAAACAGAAAGTTTGAGTATCTTAAGTTGCCTCATATTCCACTTGAATGTTGCTTTTTATTGACCCCTGGTGGTGTTTTCAGATATCATTCTTAGTGGTGCCACCAGTGTCACTTTTAAGAACTAAATTGCACCCCTTCTCAAATTCTGGATCCGCCCCTGTAGCTAGAACACAAGCATGCCAGCAAGGCTTTTGAAAAAGAAAGTGTCCTATAATAATACAACCTTAATTAACCCTTATGCTGCAAGTTGCTAATTTGTCCAATACAAAATGATGCAGAAATCCTGAAAAAGGCAAATGGGTACTCATCTCATGCTATCCAATTTATACCAACATAACAGGCTTAAGATGGTTTTTAAAAATCTTTGCTTCCTTGTACTTTGGACGAAAGTCGCCTCAGCATTGGAAGGGTAATCATTTCGGCAGAATTTGCAATCATTGACAGAACAATCAACTAAAGGGCTTCTGAAAAATAAACTGATCAAGCTACAAACATTCATTGGAAAACTCACCTTCTTTGACAAGACATGATCTGACCCAGTTACAAGATTTTTGGGAGATATTTGAGAGGCACTTACCAACGGCATATAAACCTTGCAATAGCGCCCTTTAAATGATGTTTCCTTGTCGTTTCTCTGCGCAGTGATATTCATACACTGGTCGTACGATCCAAGCCACGTCAACTTCCCCCGCAGAATACCACTGGGAACCTTAGTTGTAGCGTCCACGACTGCAAGAGCAAAAAGGTGGTCAATTTAATATTGGCCAGAAAATATGAGATTTTTCGATCATGCAATTTTTTGATTTTGTAAAGGTTTGGGGCGTCATTTTTTTTAAGGGAGACCCCAATATACTCAGCTTACAACCTCAAACATGTATTCACTTAATGAAATACAGCATATTGTCTATATACAATGCCATGGAAATTATATTGAAGTGAAAATATTCATACAGCGTGCAACATAAACACTTGCCCCGTTGCAAGTGGATTCGGCAAAAAACGCCAATCGGGCAAGCAGAACAACATCTTAACTTGCCCTGCTCAGCAAGTAATATTTTGGGCAGAGTCCAAGTGGAAGTGCCGGCGGGGGAAGTAAACTTTATGAGCAGCTTGCCCCGCCTGCCAAGTAATGTTTTGGAACCTATGTTGCACCCTGTCATAACTAATTGTTAAATATACTTCAGCTTGTCTATGGTTGTGGATTTTAACTCGATTTCTACCAGTTTGGTAGCCTAAAAAGGATATTCTTACAGGCCATTTGCTGCAATTGTACAAGTCAAGGCTAGAATGCCTACGTATAACACAGATGAGAGGGCAAAGGGTTAAGGGGTGGACATGTCATCTCAGTGCTACAATGTAACAATATTCTATTAGAACTATAATTTTGCTACAGTGTATAAACTATAAAATATAGAATATGCTCAAGCAGGATCCAATCAAATCCTAGTGTGCTGTAACTTTATTGCACTATAGTGTTACTAAGTAACCACTTTGTTGCACTATAGTGTTACTAAGTAACCACTTTGTTGCACTATAGTGTTACTAAGTAACCACTTTGTTGCACTATAGTGTTACTAAGTAACCACTTTGTTGCACTATAGTGTTACTAAGTAACCACTTTGTTGCACTATAGTGTTACTAAGTAACCACTTTGTTGCACTATAGTGTTACTAAGTAACCACTTTGTTGCACTATAGTGTTACTAAGTAACCACTTTGTTGCACTATAGTGTTACTAAGTAACCACTATGTTGCACTATAGTGTTACTAAGTAACCACTTTGTTGCACTATAGTGTTACTAAGTAACCACTTTGTTGCACTATAGTGTTACTAAGTAACCACTTTGTTGCACTATAGTGTTACTACGTAACCACTTTGTTGCACTACAGTGTTACTATGTTGCACTTTAGTGTTACCACTATGTTGCTGCTGCACTGTTACTTAGTGTCCATTATATTGCCTCTCAATTGCACTTTATTGTTATTTAGTGTCCATTATATTGCCTCTTCGTTGTACTAACTATATTGTTACTTTGCATCCATTATGTTGCTACCTAGTTTCACTTATAAATGTTATTTGATGCAAAATATATTAAAAGTGACTGAAACCCTGGCATATGGGTACTTATCTGAGAGTACTCAACGAGAGCTATATAATAAATAGGAACATGACAGGGTTTAGATGATTTTTGTGTCCTCGTTCTTTGGACAGAAGTAGACTAAGCATTGGAAGGGTTAGATATTGATGATAGTTCTACTTTCTAGCATTGGATCTGAGTGCTTGGTTCAAGGAAACTCATTGAATCAAATCAAAACATCGGGAAAATCTTTTTCAATAACCAAAATTAGAATTATAAAACAAGATATTGATGATAGTTCTACTTTTTAGCCTTGGGTCTGTGAGTGCTTGGTTCAAGAAGTGGGACGGCATGAATGGCACATGATCTCAGGCGTGATAGCTGCAAGTAGGAAATATGGTGCAATGCACAGTAGCTGTCAGCAACTACTGTGATTAGACAGAGAGTAAGATATAAGGGGGGGGGGGAGAGAACCACAATTACCATACATTCACATTAGGTCTAAAAAAGCTGTTTGTTTCCTGTAACCTTACCCTAACAAGTTAGCCCAACTTCAATTAACAGAAAAAAGTGCATAAAACACACATTTTTTTTAAAAAGAGTAACCAAAAAAAGATTTTACCTATTTACCTACCCTATTTTTTGCGGACTGATACAGGAAACAAACTTTTTCCTATGCCTAAGGCCCAGTGTGCAGTTAATCATTATGGCCTTTATTCGATGCCTAAAGTGCAATTAGCAGGGGACACCGATAAAATAATAGATTTCAGTTTTTTCAACGAAATCTGCATAAAATGATACATTTGAGAATGAATAGGAGCCTCTACTGGACATGCAGTCCAATAATTTTCCAACTACTGTATAAGTGGTTAATTTGGCGTGTACTTAAGTTGGCGTTTTTTTTTCAAAAAAGTATTTTCCCTGTATTTATTTTGGCGCCTGTAGCAGTCAGAACAACGCCATCTTTATGAAGACATATTTTGATGCGATCTTTAATTTGGCGTTGATGGGCATTCGCCAAAAAACACCAAATTAAAAACCACGCCAAATTAACCAGTTATACAGTATTAGCAGTTCATGTTGGATTTGCTTGTCGCACATTTGGTAGCCTCTGTGGCGTGTGCGACAATTAGTCAGTGCTGGATCCGTGCCACCCTAAAGAAAGTAGCCCATGTCTATTGGCTCCAAGCAGGGTATATCATTTGATCAAATTACAATTTGACCTTTTAAGGGTTAACATTCTTTTCTGAGTTAACCAGCAATGTTCAGCAAATAGATGGCACTATATAGTCTCTTATCTCTAGTGCTTTCAGGAAAATAGATTATTCACCTGGTGAGATCAGGGACACAGCCAGTAACCTTCCAGCCTGTCTTTTGAATAGGTAGTTAGCCTGAAAAACTCTTTTTCAAACGGGCAAACATTTCTATGAAGAACTTTCAAATAGGGCTCAAGATTTTGAGATGATGACCAAATCTGTTTCCTTACAAACCATCCTATAAAACACAGGTTAAGTGAAAATTGTCTTTTTAGAGGCAATAGGCTAATGTAGTTACGTATTATAATTTGAAGTAGCTGAGTAGTTAAATCTGGACGTGGAAAAAGATTTTGACTGCTGTTTCAGACAAGCATGTTTTAGATTTATAACGCCAAATAGGCAAATACCCTGTGTGAGATAAATGTGAACTAATTTGGCCACTCTGGTCACCTTGACCACTTGGTGCCTGATAACAGAAAAACTTGATGACAAACAAAAATACATATATATAAGCCTAGAACTCTAGGCTGAGTGGTCACCTCATATTCTTAGCCAACAGGGCGTCTGGGGGTCATTAGGATACCCAAACCCTCAAAAAGCACTCTTCAGGACACCCAAATCTGTTTGTGAGCAATTTCTTAAAATGGCCTTTTTGTGTATTTAATTGAATTTTTCTCACCCTAATATCAATCCCATGACATTGACATTGTATAAATATATTTTGTGTTATATCAGAAAGTAAATACATGTTTGGGGTTGTAATCTGAGTATATTGTGGTCTACCCAACAGGACACCAAATATGGGCTATTTTTGGCACCTATTTACTAAATCCTGACTAAGACCATGGGTCACGTAATATAATGATAATTCAGGGTCTGACTGGTTGTCCACCTGCATGTGAGTCATAGCAATGGTCCACAGCATGGTCTTAGCCAATATTTGGAAACAGGGTGTCCAAATAGAGGTTTCATAGACTTGCGTGTCCAAAGTGTGGTAGAAGGTACATTCTGCTAATAAAATAAACCCTGTATGTTTACAGATTTTGCTTTTTTAGGCCAGTAACTGCTTTGTGTGTCTTATAAAAGTGACACTATAGCTTCTACATCTTCTATCTTCTAAGAAAAGTCATCATCAGCAAATTCTGACCATTCTTTTGGGTGTCCAAACTGTCAAAAAACAGTGTTATGGGTGTCCAAATGACACGCTGGACTCATAGGCGGCTAAGCCCCTGGCCCACAGATCATGGCTATCTAAACTCACTATATAACTGACCCTGATAAACTCTAAGGGCTGACCTTTATACAGGGAGTTTCCGAAGATACCATCATATCCGAAAAAGCAAACACCAACCATATCAATTTATTGATTAAAGAAAGGATCCACTTGGTTCAAATAGTCAAATACCCCATCATTTCCCTCAAAAGTACCATGAAATAAAGTTTGCATCCAATTGAGCGCTGATATTCAAGGGGGTATGATTTTTTCTCCACTTTGGAGTCTCAGAAGAGATATACTACATGGGATTGGAAAATCCAAGCATTTCTGACACTGGGTGGGTCAACTCTACCCAGGCCGGTTTTAGATTCAGCAAATGCTAATGCTATTGCTTGGATTTTTGTATCAAATTCTTCCCATTTGTACCAAGAATTGCTTAAGCAAGCATTGATACAACGGAGGGGGGAGACAAATTGCGGACAATCAAGGGATAAACTTCGGTAACAATTGATGTAGCTAAAGTGTCCCATACAGCAGGAGTGTGATCGGTATCCAAGGTTTGGAATAGGAATCGGTAAAAAAAAATTCCGATTTTTTCCGATTCCGATTCCTACCAACGTATATAGGGGGAAGAATCATAGCATTTAGGTTTAAAAGAGTATCAGATGCTACACTATTTCAACGTTCCAATGCTAATAATTTTGTTTAGATTAGGTAGTAGATTAGATTACCTGGCGCACTGAGCTACTGACTGGCGTTATCTCGTTACTTTGTCATCTTATTGCATTGCAATAATATGACAAAGTAAGCGTCAATTAGTATCAACATTTTGCCGATTCCGGAATCGGAATGATCGCTATGAGATTTCATACCGATCTTTACCATGGGATCGTCGATACCATCCGATTCCTTGGTATGGCATACAGGTATTGTAATGGAGCTCAGTCCCTGATCTATTGCCCTATCAGTTACTGGTTGATTTATCACAGACCGTTTCAGCATAGACCAAGTAGACTGACATTTGTCTAGATTATCCAAACACCTAAGGAACCCCTTAAATCTAAAACCCAGATGGTAGGAAGTAGGAATGGAAAGCTGACAATCTAGTGATCAAGTGGCAAACCCTAAAGTTTCATCAATGAGAGACTTTGTCATCGTGCAATTTCAATTTTAGCGGATGGTGGAAAATCTGGAGTGGAGCGTATTGAAATACACCGTTTTGATAATGTTACCAATTGTGTTTGAGGTTTTAAAATAGTTCATAGCATATCATTTTGGGATTTAGAGGGGTATGGCATGCTGACGAAACTGAAGGATAACATGACTAAGTCTCTTGATGACAAACTCTCCAGGATCATGTCCGTGACTTTTCAGAATCCAGGACTCGAAATTAGGGGGTGCCGGGATCCCAGGGCTCCCTTACACTCCCTTGCGGCTCCCTCAAATTTTTGCAGGGAGCCAAAAGATGTACTGATTTCTATACACAACACCTTTAAGTAGCTTTCGAAGATGCAATTGGGCTCCGTTAAAAAAAGTTAATTCCAGCCCTGGAATCAAAATCAATGCAATCAGATCCGATCCAGTCTTAGATGAAGAAAAGAATGGATATGTGGCAAGAGACCAATTACTACATGTATATGCGCTTGAGTGAAGGGCTGGACACGACAGGGGTTTTTGATCGGTCATCAGGGTGAGGTCACGAGAGAACAAGGACCACTCAGGAGTCAGCCTGTCAGGTCTCTCTTTTACATTATAGAGAAACCAGTGCGCCAGCATCCCCTGAGCATGCGTAGAGCACAGGTTTTGGGCTATTTGGCTGAGGCTAGCCTACGGGTTCAGGTTGACTGGATGGTTTCATATCCACTTGTTTTTATTTATCTAACAATAAGCGAAGTCAATACTTACATGACAGAGCGTAGGGCTTGAATGAGGCCAGATCCGCAAATACCTGTAGCGTGTCATTGATACATTGTGATTGGGATTCACTCCCATTGCCATTGGAAATGGAACCGCTAATCAATTCAGGACTCTTCTCGAGCGCTCGCTTCAGCATCATCATCATGTTAGCGGGTCGCTCATGAAGATCATATACAAGTTTCTGCCCCTCTTCCGTAGAAAACCAGTCCCTGAGATTGCTCGCATCTTTTATACGCTCGTGGATCTGGTAAGGGTGGGGGTAGAATTGGTCGTCCAGTTGACCGAGGCAGAGACTTGTCATAACTACCACCAAAACTAGCTGAAAACTTCGCCTAGCCACCGCGGATTGGCACGAAAACATCATGCTGCCTTCCTCGTTGCTGGCGAAATTGATGTGCCGCAGTCAGATCTGAGTAGATGTCCTTATGTACCTACAGTCTTCTTTATCTTTCAATGTTTACTAATGAAGAGATTGACCTAAAAACACGACGAATCCTCATGTGACATAGTTCTATTCGTTTCATTGTCCAGCTTACACAAGCTGGTGCACCGAAATCGCATATTCTTTAGAGGTCGTCCATTCCAAATATCATCCCGTTCTAATCACCGGTATCACCTAAACGAACGCGCTATTTACATTAGGGAGGTTTCGCAGATTTTAAATGTACGATGGTGCAGGTATGAAAGATAAAACTAATATATATTTTTACACAGCCGTTTTATTATTTTTTTTTTTTTGGGGGGGGGGGGGGTTAAAACAGGATATTATTTTTTTTGCGCGGCTCTTGCCGGCCTGGTTTTGGGGTTGCTAGATTCTTTGAAATGCATTTTAGCCATTCCTGGCACTTCAAACGAGAATTAATCCAATGAATGGCAATGATAGTAATTTCTTTAATTGTTTTACCTTTTAAATGTAATCATCAGAAGTGGATATCCTTGAACTGCGATTCATGTTTTATAAGTCTTTTTTCAAGTATTCTAGTAATATGTGGGACATATTGTACATTGGTTTCTTAATAGTGCTGGATGCTACCAGCATTCCTAAAAGGTTTCACCTGCCACACGATGTGACATGTACAGTAGCTAAAAGCAATTGAGATTGCTACTGGATTTTGGGGGTGCAATTAAGCCCCCTTTGATTTTGGAGAAAATAGATTCAGATGCTTTCTGAATAGAAAATACGGAAATCATAACTATTCCTGGTTAGATGAATTTTGATAATTTTGAAGATCAAAAAAGTAAGAGTGAATGTGTAATTTTTTTAAAAAGTACGAGTGAATGTGTAAATTTACATAGAAGAGCTAGTACTCTTTTCCTTCAGACTATTCTCTTTTTGAAAAGATAATGAAAATACTTAGTAAACATAATTTAGAAGTATAATATGATGGTTATATAAAAAAAGCATTATTTCAGGAGACACTGCCTTTTTTGTATTTTATGAATAGTCTGTATGTATTCAACTTCACCTTAGCAGGGTGATTTTCAGGAGTGACATAATTTTTACAAAATTAACAAGCGACTTTAGTTAGTGAGGAATTTGAAAATGTTGTCCTTTTTTCCCAAGATGATTTCTTGGGAAGTGTGGCATAGGAACATTAACTGCCAAGCTGATACCGGCCGTGGGTCTTGACGCTAAATATTTTGAAATGCATTTTCAGCCATTTCCTGGCACTTCAAATGAGAATGAATCCATGATCGATTATTCTTCTTTTTTTTCAATTTTCCAGGGAGTGATTATTTTTTCCAATATGCAGAGACGGATTTTTTCCAATTTTCAGAGACTGTCAGACAGATTATTTTTTCCCAAAATTTACATGGCCCCCAGAATATCAAATGGTCCGTCGATGCCTTAAGTGCAACCAGCCGGCGACCTTTGAAACCATATCCCCGAAGCCAACTCACAACCAAGCTCTGAAGCTGCATGCATCATCGTGTATCTCTTTATGTCAGGTATGTTTCCTTGCTGTTTATCAAATTACATTATTAATAGCTACCATATGTGTTACTTTATCTTTTTAAACAAACACCACAAAAAATAAACAGGTAAAACCACAGGTGCATGTAACGCTGATTATCACTCACGAGTCTGAGGCTCTGGTTCCTATGGAATATATATATATATATATATATATATATATATATATATATATATATATATATATATATATATATATATATATATATATATATATATATATATATATATATATATATGTATATATATATATATATATATATAAATATATATATATATATACATATATATATAAATATATATATATATATATATATATATATATATATATATATATATATATATATATATATATATATATATATATATATATATATATATATATATATATATATATATATATATGCAAATGGCACTCAGCATTACAAGGTCCTGTAGATAAAAAAAAAATGATGATAAATACGCATTTCAATCAGTCGGTCGTTTTGACCTGCGGCCGTCATGCAATCGCGATGTCCTGGCCGACAACCGAAAAGACGACTGGTCACCAGTCTATCACCACTTTATAAAAAAGCGAAGCCAACACAAGGAATGATGACGTATCGACATTTCCGCAACAGTCAGCAAAAGTTGCAATGAAAATGGCGCGATTTTTGTTTTAAAAACATTCGATTTGCCGATCGTGAGAGAGCATCAAACAGAAAGTTAGTGGAAAGGAAAGCGCCAAGGCAAGGTAATATTCAGGGAACCATTTTCATATTTTGGAAGTTTTGAACAAGGTGATCATTTTTCGCCGCAGGTATGTCACCTGTTGGTTTCCATCTGTTTTGGCTATTTATAGACTCACAAACAACAACCCAAGCCGTACCCAAGCCAACGAGCGACAGAGGGGTGTTTTAGTGTTTTACGCACAGCATACACAGCATACACTACGGCCTGAACACACGCTTGAGGGGTATTTTTCCTACAATACGCCGTTGGACTTCCATAGATCATACTTCTCGAGATCACTATATAAATGTAAGGTGGCAATGCAGAGTTTGGAGACAATCGCCATTATTATTTACAAAAGGATTACATGCAGGTGTAACTGTAATTGAATAGAGGGGGTAGTTCTCGGCAAGACCCTGTCGTAATGGAGGAGTAGTGGTATCCACACCACACACACACACACACACACCACACATAACAACTAAAGGAAATAGTGGGCTTAGTTGGGGAGACATCAGAGGTACTGGCTAGAACAGTGGGAGATGGTGTGAGGAAGATGATGAAGAAGAGAGAAGGGGAGAAACGATAGGGGTGTGCCTGTCTACATATATGTTTGTTATCTTTGTCTAACTCATTTGTTGGTTTGGACTAAATGGCAAAGGGGAAGAAAGTCGGTGGTGTAAGGGAGGGGCACCGAACAGGTAGGCACGGAGGATACAGGAGGGGAGACGAGATAGAGGTTCACTGATGTTTTAATTGTTCCGTTTATTGAGATAATGAATTAACATCGTTTGTTTGTGGGGTTTGAAATATGTTGAGGGGTTCTTTTCTGTGGGGTTTGAATATATGTGTAGGACAGGGATACAGACCAGAGACTCGATAGGGTATATGTATAGGACAGGAGGACAGGGGAGGGTACAGACCGGATGCAGGAGGCATTCAAGACAAAAGTATGGGGGGAGAGGGAACAGACACTGACACAAGGCCCGGGGGTGACGAGTGGCCTGGGTGGTAGAGGGTGGTCTCCGTAGGTCCTCCTTTGGGAGTTGACCCCGCGGGAAAAATGCGGTTGCGGATCCCAAACAAACAAAAAAAAATACATATATATATATATATTTATATATGTATATATTTATATATATATACATGTATTTATATATATATATATAGATACATGTATATGTAATTGCAATGTTATATATACATGTATATATAAAAATATATATATGTATATATATATATATGTATATATATATATACAGCATGTATATATATATATATATATATAATATACATAAAATATATGTAATATAATATATTTTATATATATTAATTCAGATATATGAATATACACTACTGTACACACACACACACACATATATATATATATATATATATATATATATATATATATATATATATATAAATATATATACATATATATCAGGGTTAGAAATAAGAAATTAAATGAGCTCGCCCGAATATATTATATATATATATATATATATATATATATATATATATATATATATATATATATATACATATATTAATATATATATATATAATATATATATATATATATATATATATATATATATATATATATATATATATATATATATATATATATATATATATATATATATATATATATATATAACATTGCAATTACGCTCATACCTTTCACAGTTTCACTCCCTCCAATACTACCTGGTGTACATATCCAGATCCTTAAATTGTAAATATTCATGGCGACATTTTAATATCAATCAACCACTTGTCTGTGATTCTCGATGCTGATCGGATTATAGGTGTTGGATATCAAATTATTTGGTCAATGAAGATTCAATATATATTAAATTTTATATATTTATTTATTTGGTTTCCAGAGTACCTCAAGTCAAGAGGCAAACATGGATGACGGAGATCGCATCAGACTGAAGAAGGTGCACCAACAATTGGTACATGATTTGACGGTGGAACACGTCATCGATGCTCTCTATGCAGAAAGTGTAATAAACTTGGAAAAATGTGAGGAATTAACTAACTCTTATATAACGAGGCAAGAAAGATGCAGGAAGCTATTGCTGTATCTTCCATCGCGGGGGCCAAATGCCTTTGCTGTTTTTAAAGAGGCACTGAAAAAGTATTGTCCCCATTTGGTTGATGAACTTGATAAAACAGACATCACAAAGGAACTGAGTGCCATAAGAAAGAAAAAAGGACATTTACACTGTGGTAAGTACCGTAGGAAAATAGTTGGTAGAAGCCTTGTGTAAAAGTTAGGAGGGAGAGAGTAGAGAATGAAATAGAAGTAGTAGTAAATTCTCTGTAATTTGGGAAATTTTTTAATGATAACAAATTTTATGGTTAGAGGGTGGCCCATGTTTTATGAAAGTACTCACAAAGCAGAGAGTAACAGTTGTCCATACTTTGTGAAATAGCTACCAGCGATAGATCAAGGGTGGTCCTTTTTTCCCAATAGTTATTTTGCAAAATAATTTTAGTGGCGATAACTCCTAGGGTCAGTAGGGTGGTCTTAATTTTCTGACAATTTACAGGTAGTAGTAGTACTAGTAGTAGTATTAATGGTGGTGGTGGCCATACTGGTAGCAGTAGTTGTAGAAGTAGCAGAGAGGTAGATACCAATATTTTGTTCGTGGTAGTAGTATGAGTAGATAGTTAATGGCATTAGTAGGACTGTAATAGTAGTAGTAGAAGTAGTAGAAACCTGAAGTAACAACAGCATTAGCTGTAGCATTAGTTGACATATCAGCTTCAATAATAGAAATAGCAGTAGTGGTTGTCAGATAGTACTACATGTACTATTAAAAAAGAAGATTTATTTTTTAACACTTTAATTACTATCTTCAGTTATTCATTATCATTACTACCCTACCATTATCTGATCATTTTTGTTCAGTGGTATAATATGTTAACAATTAATGTATAAAATATTCATTTCTTTTTCACTTTCAGAACTCAATGAAGCAACAATGCAAGCTGTGAGCAGCCAGGATGAAATAAAACAAAAATGGCAAAAGCTGTCCAGTGCTCTTGGCGTGAGATCTAGTACGGCATTGATGGAGAGAAATCAAAACCTTGGCTACAGGATCATCAGGGATTGGAAAGAGAAACCGGGCTGTAATGCCGATATTGAAAAACTGGAGAAAATAATTCGTAAAAATGGGTTCGAAGCAACAGCTGGTAGGAAAATTCCACTGTTTTATTATTATTTCATATTTTGAAAAACTTGAGAAAATACTTCAATCATAAAAATCAGTTCAAAATAACAGCTGAAAATTCTGCTGTTTTATCATTATTTCATATATTGAAAAACCTGAGAAAATACTTCATAAAAATCAATTCAAAATCACAGCTGGTAGGAAAATTCTGCTGTTTTATTAGGGATGGGCATCTTTAGGAATTTCCTGATTCAAAGAAATAGCAATATTTCTTTAATTTATTTGAGAATATTTTGTGTTACTAAGTGGTGTTTTCAGAAATCATTGTTAGTGGCGCGACCAGTATCCCTTTTTTTTAAATGAATTAAACCCCCCCCCCCACTTCTCAAATCCTGGATCTACCCCTGCTATATCCAAATAAACTGAAAATGCTTACTAATTGAGAACATGCTAAGTCCCTTTCAATATTGTTGCAGTATTTGTGTTGAAATGAAAATCAATTTTTTTAATTGGCATCCTGGCTTATCTGGGTGTTCTCTGGTCTCGCAATTATTATTTTTTCCAGGGAGCCCAATTGGATCTTCAAAAACATGTGCTACCCTGAATCCATAGAAATTGAAATTATTAAAAAAAATGGCCCAAATAACCAAGAATTTATGGTATGTTTCAACTCTTTGCAGATATCTTATCTTCCAAGCCGCCGAGTAGAGGAGTGAAGCGTCAGCCTGGGGGTGTAGATGTCCAAGATGGTAGTAGGGGAACCACTGCGGAAGTCCCTAATAAGAGAAAGAGCAATGTGAAGAAAGACTCTACTGCGCCAACACCTATAAAAGATTTGAAAAATGCCTCTGTAAGGTGAGTAAGAGGGTACCCTTGGGAAAGAAAGTGAGGCCTAGTAGCAGGTCCTGCAACTCTTTGAGATTTATTTTGACTTAGACTAACAATGAGGTTGGTATGCACCAACCTCTCTCTCACTTAACTCCTACTTTCACGAGATTTATCTTTCGAAAGAGTACTACATTGAGAGTCAGGTTAGAGATGGCAGTTGTCCCTGCTCAGACCCTGAGAGAGGGACACTGCCTTCATATCCTTCTTGGCCATGAGGTAACTCTCGTTGAAGTACAAGTTTGAAAGGTAGATCTTGTGAAAGTGAGAGTGAGGTGGGTGCATACCGCCCTGACAGCTAACATCTTAACAATATCTTTAAGGATACTGCCCTGCCTCCTGGCTAGCTAACTTTGTTATAAAATTACGGGTGTTAGCTTCGATAATTTCGCTGATAAATAGCAAACTGCCTTCAGACGAAACATCCAGTTAGCAGTGTCAATTTCATATACCGTAATTTTGCGAGTATAAGACACACTTTTTTACAAAAGATTTCACACTCAAATCGGGGGTGCGTCTTATACACAAAGCTAGAAATCTATGGTGTTTTACATTGTCCCCAGGCCACACAGAGATCCAAAATCGATGACCCTGAATTCAACTCATCCAAACAGGCGGGTTATTTTGCCTAATTACAATTATAAAGGCATTGCCTATCAATGTTTGCTGCACCATTTTCTTGTAATTTCTAGCCTTTAGAATGTATTGATTACAATCAATATCAACCCTAGGACAATTGGTATCGGGCGCTGATGCCGAGTGATGAGCAAATTGATGTCACATTTAACTCCTTTCGAAATGCTTTATACTGGTTTTCTAGCGTTATTTATGAGGAGTTGGACTGCTGCAATATTTCCGAAAAATGGGTGCGCACTATACACAAAGCTAAGGTCTAAACATCATGTTTAAGGCTTGAACAAGGGGTGCGTCTTATATACAGGTGCGTCTTAAACACGCAAAATTACGGTATATTTTAAATCTGATACAGTTCGATACACTTTTTCCCATTCAATACCAGTATTTGGTATTGTATCGTGTGTATGTACCAGTACCTACCCCTAATGACTGTCCTTTGATTTACTCAAATCTTCAATAACTATTGAAATTTGTGTAAATTTTATACCAAAATAACTGAGAAAATGAGCGTTTGCTTTGGCAATGTTCGTTTTGTTGAGGTGTTCATCCTTTCAGTCAGAAGTTTTCAATTTAGCAAGGACAGGTGCCTGGTGATTACAGTTCTATTGATCAATTAAAAGTTCAAAAGTGACTTTTCTATGTACAGTAGCTTAAAAAAACCAGCAAGCCAATTATTGATACTATGGTTAATACTTGTATTGGCTTTCCTTCGGCTCACTGACAAGTTTTTTGATACAGTGAGTCACCAGCCCGCAACATAACTGCTTGCCCCGTTGCAAGTTGCAAGTGAATTCGGCAGATCAAGACCCTAACTTGTCCCGCTGGGCAAGTAATGTTTTGGGCAGAGTCCCCGCAATGTAACTCACCTTTGTTTAACAGAGTGGCGGGGCAAGTGGAAGTGCCGGCAGGGGCTGGGCAAGTAATGTTTTGGAACCTATGTTACACCTTGTAGTCCTGTATGCTGTATTAAGTCCTGAGAGTGCATGTTTGTTTTGCTTATTCCTAGGTACCACATACGGGGCACTGTTGGTGCACTGAGTGGCAAGCTCCCATTTTACAAGAAATCTGGATCTGGATACCGCGTAAATTTTGAACTAGAAGATGGGACCGGAAAAGTTGGCTGTGTTGCGTTTGGGGATGAGGCAGACTTCCTACTTGCGAGGTTAAGGAATAACATAGTAAGTACAATTAGATCCAGAAATTGTTCCTGGTCTCTCGCCATAGCCAGATCAAAATACTTCTCAGAGTATGTGAGAAAGTGTCCAGTGACTTCAGATCAGACAGTGTTTTTCCCTGGGTTCTGAGATTATCCGCACATATACAACTGACTAGCCATGATTTAACCCTTATAAATGCTGCTGGTGGCTAATTTGGCCAATACAAAATGATGGAAAAAGTCTGAAAAATGACTGAAACCCTGGCACATGGGTACTTATCTAAGAGTACTCAGTGAGAGCTATCGAATGAATACCCCCAAGACAGAGAATAGATGGTTTTCAAAAAACTTTGCATCATTGTGCTTTGGACGAAAGTAGCCTCAGCAATGAAAGGGTTAATCTGTTCATTCTCAAGGGTTTCTCTACAATTCGTCGTGTGGATTATTTTGATAGTAACTTTGAGATCAAGAAGGAGTTTACAAAATATAGTGCTGTTAGTTATTTTCTGAATAACATTTCTTTGAATAATGTTTTCAAATCTAAGCTTTTATCTGCAAGATTCCTACAAATTGATAGGCTGGTTTAAGCTGCTGTGAGTATTAATGGGTTTACCAGTGACAATCAATGATATATATTTCTTATATTATATATATATATATATATATATATATATATATATATATATATATATATATATATATATATATATATATATATATATATATATATATATATTATATATATATATATATATATATATATATATATATATATATATATATATATATATATATGTATATATATATATATATATGTATATATATTTATATTCATGTACACACACATATATGTGTGTGTATAGATAGGTAGGAAGACAGATAAAAAGATAGATATGTAGATTGATAGATAAATGCAATGACCTATTATGATGAACTGTTTATAGCTCATTTTATATCTTTTATTTATTTCAGGTCTGCAGCCTCAAAGGTGTGAGCACTAGCCGAACACAGAAGTATAAACATATGACACCACATGAAAAGGGAATAGAAGTATGCTATACAAGATACTCGGAGTTAGAACTAGTATCCTAGGCTGGAAAACCTGATATTGTTATGTTTATTTAAACAACATACTTGTCAGGTAATTTGAATTGCCATCTCTTTGATTCACCTGTATTTTGTAGCTATAACACAGTCAAGCTCAGTTACAGGGAAAATGAAATATTGAAATATTTGCTATATCATGTGCATTCATTAACAAATAGCACATCACATTAAAGGACAATTACACCATGAATAAAACGTAGGCCCTAATACTTTCTTTACTTGAACCCAAGCTCCCACCACTGCCATCCTTCATACAAGAACTATATTGTTGTCAAAACACATCCTAACACACAAGAAATGCAGCTACTGGCAGCAGCCATTTTAGACTATTGATAGCTTATCTAAAGCTGCATGGTACACACCTGTCATTAGCAGTAAGGTAGATGCTAATGACAAGTGTGTACCAAGCAGCTTCGGATATGCTATTAATAGGCTAAAATGGCTGCTGCCAGTAGCTGCATTTCTTGTGTGTTAGGGTGTGTTTAAACAGAAATATACTTTGTATGTAGGTTGCCAGTGGTGGGGTCTTGGATTTAAGTAGAGAATACTCTAAACAACTATTTGGGCCTATGTTTTATTCAAGGTGTAATTGTCCTTTAAACAAAACACTGCACTCATGCTTACACAACATTACATGTTTCATCACAGCAGGCAACAACATAAGTACTTGCCTGCTTGCACCGGCAAGTGAACTTTTGAAAAAAGGGGCCTTCGGGCAAGTACATTTAAGTTTGCACTTGCCCAAATAAGCACTCTGATTTCATGAACACAGTCACTACACATTTTTTGTAGAAAATTTCCCAAATATCGAGCAATATGCAGATAATGCAGCAAAACTAAAACGAAAATGTTTTTTCAAATCATTAGATCCATGATAAATAATACATGCCTTTCTAGCACATTTTATTTCTTATTTTGGACAAGCCAAAAATTATGTTGGGCAAGTAAAAACCATTAACTACATGCCCAGCATGGTATATCAGTTCTGAAAATTATGTTGGTGCCTGCATGACATTTATAATTATATAACCATACTTGCTGTATGCTGTTACACTAGTTTAGATGATTTAGGTTATTTCGAAATATTTGTTTATTCTATTCCAGAGCTATCAATTAGACTAGATGTAGAACCTGTGTGTGTTTGAGTAGTACCGTAGTTTTAATATTTTATTTATTATCCAATGAACTTTTGGTCTTGTTTTTATCCAAGTTAGACATGTATTAGGAATTATAATATATACTTATATTTTATCTTACCATCACTTATCTTGAAGACATTGAACAACAGAATGGATGATCAGTTTTACTCGAAAAAAGGAAGTGATTGAAAACAACATGTGATGATTAACTGTTTTATGTCAATGAAATGAAAATCATTTGAATAGGATTTATACCTATATGACTATGGTAATATCAAATATTTTGGAATAAAACATGGATTTCAAAAGTTTGATGGTTTGTTCTTCTGTTTGGTAGGCTATTTTGCTATCAATAGCTTATCATTATGTCTGAAGGAATGAATGTTCACATTTTATTTGACTTTTCTCCAACTGATACTTTTCAAATCTGCAAGTTCTTACCAACATAGTTATATTGGGGACAAAGTAGCTCAGTTGGTAAGGTGTCGGACTAGTAATCAGTAGGTCGCTGGTTCAATTCCTGGCCGGGGCACTTTGGCCTGTCCTTGGGCAAGACAGTTTATTCCATATTGCTTCAGTCTACCCAGCTGCAAAATGGGTACCTAGCATTAATAAGGCAGTGCTTAGAGCTTGTGCGCTATATGCTGCCAACTGCTCTGGAATATCCCCTGGGGGATTGTAATGGTTTCCGTGTGTACAGGCCTGCTAGGGGAGGAAGGTTGTGTGAGCGTTTCTGTGGATACAAGACTATAAACCTTTATTCTGGTGACTATTAGGTTAAACCAAAAGCAATTGTATTTAGGTTTTGTTAAAACTATTTTACCCTCTGGGAAAGTATCTATCGCAAAATCAAGAAATATCAATCTCACAAACTGCTGACCCAAATAATTTACTGATTTGTTTTGATTTTAATTTGATGATAAGTTATGTCGTTGATCTTATATCACTAGCTCATTCAACTGAGGAGTTTTTCATTAAATATCACTGTGGTACCATTCTCCAAGAAGTATAAGCTTAAATTGGACATTCCAATCACTATCTTGCAATTGACAGTTCAAAATGTCTGCCTAAAACATTTGGGTGTTCTGTGTTGTATTTTTCCAGAGTTATATAGTCCAAACAATTGCCCAGATACCCTTATGCGTCAACTTGTGGTGTACTGTATTTGTGTTTTGCTTTACATTACACAATCATACTTATACAAACAAAATAGATTGAAAAGAAAAACATGAAATGAGTGAAAAAAAAATGTGTGATGACCTGGTCTACTACAGAAATAGTTGTACAATTAAGACGCCTTAGGAAAAGTGAACAATGACATTACATACACTATCAAATATGGCATACACATGTACAATCCTTTTACATGGTTCTATCTGAGATTGCCGCAATGTACCTTATTATCTTTCCCCAGTTGTATTAATCAAATATCTCACATACAACCCTTTTACATGGTTCTATCTGAGATTGCCGCAATGTACCTTATTATCTTTCCCCAGTTGTATTAATCAAATATCTCATATACAACCCTTTTGCAGGGTTCTATCTCCGATTGCAATGTACTTTTCATCATTCCCCATTTTTATTATAATAGAAATGGTACAAATTGTGTGCGGAGTGAAATGAATTTTAATTTGCAACATCTTTTACATACATCTGAATTGATTGAGACATATTGACAAAACATTATGCAGATCTCTAACAAAAAATAAGACTGTGTTTGCTGTTTTTATTTATTTTTTTAAATGGTTATTTCACTATAAACAAATTGAGTATGGGTAACAAACAAACAGATTTTTCAGGTTTACTTTTAGCGGGCCAACGTCAATGTGTCCATCTACTCCAACTGGTGGCGCCATCTATTAGTAGTGATGGAAAGCGTAAAGTAGTTCAGATGGATACATCACTGAATGTTGGAGTAAATAACAAGGTTGTCACTACTAGGGTTTTAGTTAACTTTCAAGTTGCGGGCACAGAGTTGCATAAAGGGTTTCGACGAACTGCCAAAGATAAAATTCCATACTGTTCATTTCTTAGTAAGGAATCATCCTTTCTGTGGTTGTGGTGCTTAAGATCTTAAATGAATAAAAGAATGAATATGAAGCGAGAGACCAATTACTATATGCGCTTTAGTAAAGAATAGGCCATCCCAGCCTGTCCTCAATGTGACGTCGTAGGAGACAAAGACTAATTACAGAAAAACTTATGGACCAATATGCGCAGAACGCGACTTTTGGGTTATTCGCCGCAGCCAGCTTGTTCGGGTTGACCGTCTGGTTTCATATCCACTCGTTTTTGTTTATCAAAGTTAAAACCAATGAGGTACATCGATCCTATGGCAATCCATCTCTGAAAAAAGTTGTATTTCTCATTAATGGGAATTGAATTCCCATTACTGGGCAATGATTTCCCATTAATAGAAATTCAGATAAAGATCTACAGGTGGTAGTGCGCGGTTTCTAACAAATGAACTTGACACATCATATGGCATGCTCAGCTATCCTATCATACAGCCCTTTCTCAAGCTGTCCGGTCATGATTGTTTTAACCCATTCACACTTAGAGCTCCACTGGAACCTAACGTCTGCTACTCTCATACTTTTGAAAATAACTTCAGAACAAAGCGAAAGCTCACAAAATATTTGATGGAGAGTTGTAGTTTGGCTTCTGATAAACATTTCTAATTCAAATGTTTTCCAGAAAATGCTTTTGAAAGTAATATATTTCCAAATTTGTCAGGCCTGTTTTGGCTGCTCTGAGTGTTGATGGGTTAAAGTGATCCCAGATAACACCTTTTTTAACATGCGCCTGTCTTAATACTGAGATTGAGTGAGTCTGTAAAGATGATGATGATGATAAGTACTAGTATTTTCCATTAATGGGAAATCATTTTAGCGATTCGTGGCGTTTTCACTTTAAATTATTCAACATATAGTTTGTGTTTTTGAATTTTTTTATTCTATGTTTACTCATTTAATTGCTATGATACCCCCAATACACTCCCGGAATACACTATTGGGCCAATTTCCAATAGAAAATACTAATGATTGCAACTTTGGACCAGCTCCAAACATTGCTGACCAGGAAGTGGTTCCGACCTGACCCCTGGTGGGAGAGTCATTAACTACACCCCTAGGGTGTCTCCAGATTTAAACGGTTCAGCGATTTTGCTCGAACTCCGACGAAGAGGCTACTTGTTATTGAGTCTTGAAGGCTGTGTGAATGGACGGGATTTGAGGGATCGATGATCCGGAGAGGGGGGGGGGGGGGGGTCACTCGCAGAAAATTGAGTACAAGGCTATCCTGAGATATAATTCGCGGAGCATAGGCCATAAAACTATTACGTGTTAGAGTAGTTCAATAATATTGAACCTTGCTATATATGCAGTAGGATGAAAACAGAAACGGGAAAATAGGTAGGGTTTATGTCTGAACTAGTGTTAGAGCAGTCAGCAAGTTGACGTTGACATGAATATGGAAGAAGGAAGAAGAGACTCAGAATACAGTAATTATTGGTGTTTGACATGCGACCATAGATAAATAAAAGTTTGTTTTTATTTATCTAAGATGCGACAAACAATAGAAGCAGGTGGCACTACACAATTCAGACCTTTCTAGGATAAAAATCTGAACCAAAAAGTATAGGATCGGTGGGATTGGCTTTTTATCATAAGGTTTTATGAAATCTATATCGTTATTGGTGCATACAGTACAGATCAGAAAGGCTCAGATGGGCCAATGTATCTTTACAATTCTCATCAATTTAAGGTGACCCTATAATAACCACAGCTGGACATCGTGGATGATAACCAAACCAAAAAACTGAGGTTGTCTGTCGCTCTTTGAGAAACCTCTGTCGCACGTTACTTCCAATAACTGCTGAGGAAGTGTGTGTGTGTGTGTGTGTGCGTGTGTTCCGGTACCATTGCCTGTCCACGAAAGCAGAGAGATTCTATTAAGGTGATGGGTACCATTGCAAGCTAGTTAAAAGCCCCATCCCAAAACACACCTCACAGCAGCATAATCATATAAAACGGTGTATCGCTAGATTCCAGAGTGTTATCAGGGAGAGAATATTATAGTCAGCCATATTCTAATTCATTTCAATATTTACAACTTTTCACTTAAATGACATAATCTCATTACTTTCGCAGGTGATGGTTACTGTAGGTTCAGAGTTACTTAGGGATATCATTGACTATGCCCAATAAGAAGTATTTTGTTGATTTTTTACTGCTGAAGATTTTTACAGGCCATAACGTTGAAAATTTTAGGTTGGAAATTTCGAGCGACCACCTGAACACTTGTGAACCTCACAGGCTCATAGCTAGCACCTGATTTATAGCATCCTGACCACAAGCAGACAGTTGCACAAAGATACACCTCAACGATCTCAAGAGAATGGCTTGTGGTCAGGATGCTATAAATAGGTGCTAGCTATGAGCCTGTGAGGTTACCAAGTGTAGGTGGTGTGGAAATTTCCAACTAAAATTTTCAACGTTATGGCCTGTAAAAATCTTCAGCAGTAAAAAATCAAAAAAATACTTTTTATTGGGCATAGTAAATGATATCCCTAAAGTAACTCTGAACCTACAGTAACCATCACCTGCGTGATTAATGAGAATATGTCATTTGAAAAAAAAGTTGTAAATTTTGAAATAAAACAGAATATGGATTGAATAATGACAAGTGGCGATGATATTCTCTACCTGATAACACTCAGGAACCTGGAGATACACATAGTTATAGGATAATGCTGCTTTGAGGTGTGTTTTGGGACAGGGCTTTTAACTGGCTTGCAATGGTACTCATCACCTTAATAGTCATTGAAGTCCCTGACGAAAGTAAAAAAAAAAGAAGGGCCTTGTACGTACCAGTAGTGCCTGAGTAACAATTCTGTTAGTACTAAAATTGCAAGAAGTAACAATTCTGATACACCCGAAGTGCCAGAATTGTTCCTACAATTCTGGCACGTTCTAGAATTATTTGGAGGGAACCCTTTTGGTACGTATCATAATAGTAAAATTCTCTGAACAATTCTGTTACGTACTAGAATTGAGGTCGTAAAGTATAATATGGCCGATCTTTTTTTTAAGATACGTCCAAGGATGGGCCTAAGTTCTATCAGGGACTTTCCATCAGATAGAAACTCTCTGGTTCTATCAAGGAAATTGGCTTTCCATAGGGCCTTAGATGACCAAACACAAGTTCTTCATCCAAGATAGGGCATACTAAAAAGTCACGTCCCACAAGATCATCACTGAACACAACTGAGAGCAATGTATGCGGGATGCCAATTACCATACACTCAACACGAGGTTCGACACCCCTGGGATAGCCAGATCTTCATTATAGAGGCTACCTATCCATTGTTTTATTCATCTAAGCTTAAGGATATAGCTGTGGAAAGTGATCAATTTGTAAAAGAATAGAGTGCTTCAAACAATCACTCGTCATGAATTTCGCTTATGATATATTCGTTTTTCTATGAAAGTCGGCAGTGCTTGTGGGTATGTTTTGCAATTCGGGGAGGGAGGATAGGACGGAGCGTACGTGTCTATTTCTGGTGTCGAGTGCCCCCACCAGGGGGTGGGTCGGCGGGGTCCGCTGTCCTGTGACCCGTGGATGAAGACAAGTCGCCGCCGCTGTGATTGATGTCTGCCAGAGATCGATAGCACCCCCAGCCTGTAGCTATCTCCAGGCTCAGTGCCCGCCCGGCGCATAATTAGGCCAAGGGAGATCAATCTTCATCGATGCTAAGTTTGTCTCGTTGTTGTCATACTCTCTTTATATACCATGTTCTATTTACTCTTATTTCCATAACCACTGGGTGGTACATCTCGGCGTAACTGTATGTACGCAATTTTCCATTTACATGCAATTGAATTAACAAAAAAAAAGCTTTTCCGTTTGTCTCGGGAATGTTTCGTCCCTTTCAACTGCCACCAGCTTATATTAGGTCATATGACATATCCTTGTAATTGTTGTTATTATTATTATTATTATTATTATTATTATTATTATTATTATTATTATTATTATTATTATTATTTTGTTTAATCATTCATTATTGTCAGTTTAATTTATAAAAGTTTGTTATTAAAGAAAATTAAACTTACCAGTTAATTTAAGAATTCAAAAAATGAAATTATTTGATTTGTTTGTATAATATATGGCCAGGGTAGTCCCTCATATCTACATTCTAAAAGAGTTCCTATTCGTCATTCAGCGAGATAACCTGACAATAACTTGTTACAAGTTCATTTTGAATCTGGGAATTAATAATGATGATAATAATAATAATAATAATAATAATAAAAATAATAATAATGATAATAATAATGTTAACAACAATAATACTAACACCATCACCAACAACATCAACAACAAAACAACAAAAAACAACGGCAACAATACTAATGATAATTATAATAATGATGATAATAATAATAATAATAATAATAATAATAATAATAATAATGATAACAATAACAATGATACCAATGATAAATTGATTATAACAATAATAATAATAATAATAATAATAATAATAATAATAATAATAATAATGATAATAACAATAATAATAAATCTATCATCGTCCTTAGACTAAGAGCTAGTCCATTTCGCTAGCCCTGATGTCCGCCCTTCACAATTTATTTCCTGTTCCGTGCCACAGGGCCTTGTTATGTTGAGTATCACTCGCGAGTCTTTGGCTCGGGTTCCTACGGTCCCTATATAACAACAATAAGGGCTGTCACTACGTGCAAGTAGCCTAGATATCTAGGCTGTCATATGTATTTTCTGTTATGTTTTTTCTGTTACCTAGCACCAAATATTCTAGGAGGCCATAGTGGTCCATTTAGTTTACACTTATCTCACCAGGATTCAGTTTGAGTATGACAATCCTCTAGAGATATGAGGAGCAGGTGGTGCCATCTATATATCATACCTGGTACTACACCTCTCTGCTTGGTCAGCACAGAAGGGCATGTCAACTGTTTAGGGACTAAGAACCTAGTCTACATGCAAGTAGCACTCAACATTACCCTTTGTCTCGTACTATATTTGAGTGATAATTGTGCTAACAGCCTGGCCCTATCCTGGGTTAACTGAGGGTGACAGACCAATATTGAATCATACTCGCCTGAGAGCAGATTTATAGTTATGACCATACATCGACCTCGCCTGAAATGATTGCGAAGAATTCATAGTAATTTCTTCTGTAACAGGGCTTATGTGCAGTCGGGTCACATAATCAACAGATTGAGATAAGTCCTAGGCAATTGAATTTCTGAATCTTATCAAATTATCGATTAGAGATTGAGAAAGGCATGCAGCTTCAATCCTTAAATTAATGAGAGAGAGAGAGAGAGAGAGAGAGAGAGAGAGAGAGAGAGAGAGAGATCATGTATGTAGTATGAATTGTATGACTAGTAAGTCGTCAAGGGCACAGTATATGTGTCAAATTATTGTCACGACCTCGGCTTGGAGTATTAAAGCAAACATAATTCATGACAACTTGCCAAGCCCTTGAGAGAGAGAGAGAGAGAGAGAGAGAGAGAGAGAGAGAGAGAGAGAGAGAGAGAGAGAGAGAGAGAGAGAGAGAGAGAGAGAGAGAGAGAGAGATTGTCCATTGTGTCATTTGTATGATTCAAAAGAAAGTTGGCTACTAATCATGTGTTTACCCTATACCTAGACTGGTACGATGTACCAAGTGTGAATGGGAGAATACATTTTGATATATTTTCACTCCCGTTTATTTGGGGTGAAAATAAATTTGAATTTATTTTCTATCCCGTTTATTTGGGGTGAAAATAAATTTGAATTTATTTTCACTCCCGTTTATTGGGGATAGAAAATAAATTTAAATTTATTTTCTATCCCGTTTCTTGGGGAGAAAAAAATTATCTAAATTTATTTTCACTCCGGTTTATTGGGGAGAGAAAATATATTTAAATTTATTTTCTCTTTCACACTTGGTCCATCGTAGACTGGGCATTCCTTTCTGAGTTGATCACGCGAGCCACCTTGATCACTCGGTGCCTGGTAAAAGATGGACTTGAAGACAGAAAAACTATATTTGTCATATGATATGACAGCTTAGCTTAGAGATCTAGGCTACGCTGAACTATATAATGTCAATGCGTAGACCAAAGTAAGGGCATATATATATATATATATATATATATATATATATATATATATATATATATATATATATATATATATATATATATATATATATATATATATATATATATATATATATCTTTTATTGACTGTAGCAAGTACAAAAGCGAGATATAATATAACAATGTGTTCATGTAATAATTAAACATAGAGCGAAAAATTGTATGAAAAACTTAAATACAGTAATTGAGCCGGGTACACAATAGCCTAGCGGTAGGGCATCTATAATAAACAAGATGTTAAGGCAATAATTTAAACAAAGAGCGGAAAATTGTAAGAAAAACTTATATACAGTAATTAAGCCTGGTACGTGATAGACTAGCGGTAGGGCAGGTGTCATATGTCAGAGTGGAATCAGGTCTGTCGGGATAAAAGCGGCCATTAAGGTGGTGCCTGACTATCCAATTCCACTCTTAAATTTGACATCCTCTGGGTGCACCAAGCAGTGTGGTGTAATACTAGCAAGTGTACGCAGATGACACCATCCGGTGCATACATAAACATTTTACCCAACTCTTAACTGTGTCTACCCTGATTTAGTTCTTAATATGCTCACCAGTTGGCCCACAGTGAGATTTCTTCCAATTTCTAATGATTCTGACTGACCAGTGTGACCATCCTTGGTGCCATCTATCACCAGCCACATGAACCAACACCTAGACATACATAAATGATAGAGACCAGAACAAAGAAAAACATAATTTATTGAAATCATAGACTAGGAGCTAATCTACACCCGGTCCTCCTATCTTTGTTCACCTGGTGATAAAAAAGTGAACTAATTTGGACACTGGCTCCCTTGACTACTTGGTGCCTGGTAACAGAAAAACTTGAAGACAGAAAAAATATATATATGACAGCCTAGAGAGCAAGGCTATTATTTTGCACACCGCAGTACCTTCCAGCCATTGGGGATGCCTCTCACCAAACTTCACCTGGGAGCGGGCGGACTAGATTTAGGGCTGATGACAAGTATAACCCTTTTGCTGCTGGTGGCTAATTTGGCCATTTCTAAATGATGCAAACAGCTGAAAACTAACTGAAACCCTGAAACATGGATACTCATCTGAGAGTACTCAGCGAGAGCTCTCCAATAAATACCCACCATGGCAGAAACTGAAACAAACTTAGGGCAAAGGTGTGTGCCACAGTCTGAAAAATAAAGGAAAGGGGAATAAATGGTTAGGAGACCCACTCGAGTTGTGTTTAATAATATTAACCCATTAATGATTAAGAGTTCTTCCAGAAATTGTCGTCTGGATCTAAAATACTTATAACAATAACTTAGAAATTGAGAATGATTTTACAAAATATTTGAAGGTGAGTTGTTGTGAATGTTCTGATTAACATTTCTCCACCCACTGTTTTTCTAATTATACTTTTGTCTGCAAGATTTCAATCAAAATTGTCAGGCTGCTTATGGCTGCTGTGAGTGTTAATGGGTTAATCGCGACCCCAAGCCCTGAGAAATGTACTGCCATCCATAGTTTGATGCAGGCATCAAACCAACTTAGCATTTAGTCTAGCGGTGCACTAAACCAGCCTCAGAACCAGGCTAATGTCAATATTGCCACCAGCTTATATAGCCTGCCTCACAGGCCATATTTAAATGTCATCCCTTGTGGATAGATGGCACTGCGGTATACTAGCAGGGTAGTTGAAATCTATTCACAATACACCCCCGGTGTGGCAATTGTGTGAACTGAATGGCCAACAGTAGGCCACAAGTCCCACTGTAGTATAGGTGCAGGCATTTATATATCATCAAGTTAACTCAGAATACAGCTTATATTGCCAAGGAAAAGCCCCGCAGCACATCCGGCACCCAACTAGACAGGCAGAGAGCCTTATCTCTACAGCACACGCAGACACTGGGTGGACGGGTTGAAAGAATCTATCACGTTTTGACACATGATATTGAATGCATCTTGACAAGTTATCACTATTAGCAATACGTCATGCTGGCCTTACGATGTATACATTATAATAGTTAACTAAATTGCAGTCATTGGCAGTACATAGGGAATATACACAACCTATTTACTATAATGACATATCACCTTTGCATGCACATAGCCAGAGATGTTGATCAGTAATACAGTACTCTGACATAGCTAGGAGCCTAGAACGAGAATCAGAGAACTCATCATTAAAACAACTTAAGCTTTGTCCTTTTTTCTTTCATTTGTAAACATGTATAGTATATATATATATATATATATATATATATATATATATAATATATATATATATATATATATATATATATATATATATATATATATATATATATATAAATGTCACTAAATATATATATATATATATATATATATATATATATATATATATATATATATATATAATTATATATATATATATATATATATAAATGTCACTAAATATATATATATATATATATATATATATATATATATATTTATATATATATATATATATATATATATATTTATATATATATATATATATATATATATATATATATATATATATATATATATATATATATATATATATATTCACTGGAAGTGACTGCCACTGATATCTCTCAACCAATCAGAAGCAGGGCTGGCAGTCACTTCATTAGCACCACTTCTGATAATGTCAGCCTCCATACCCACACTCAGGCCAGTTTTTTACTAACTTTCATAAGCCATATCTGAGGAGTGCTGAGGAGGACAGACTTGCGGGTGGTCTTATTTGAAAGGTGACACATATAGGCACATTTTGAACCTAAATCATCATGATGGTGCATTTGCCCTTTAATGAAGTATTTGAAATTTCGTTTATCGTCCCTTTTTTGGCGGGGAAAACCGCCGCCTAACCCTGCGTCACAAGTAACTTTCTCTCATGCACCGAGCCGGCCACAAAAACCCGGCACAAAACCTGCGAGTGCTGAGAGACAGCGAGCAGTCAGTCGCGGACGAGTTCACCCACCACTGTATATATTGAGTTGTAAACAGGTTTAATGTCTCATTTAAACTATAGATGGCAGCACAGTTCTCAATGGTTGCAGATGCGTTATCAAACACCGGTCAACTGGGTCCCTCTTGAGGATTAACTTAAAACTAAACATGATTTGAAGTCAATTTAGGGTAGATCAATGACACTGCGGAAAGAGCTAGTTAACAGAGGCCTTTAGCAAGTCTTCCTTCGTGGTGAAGGGAGTTGAATCTTCAGCTGTGTCGATATGTATATCTCTCTCATTTGAATGATGCTATTTCGTCTATTCCTTCATTGTAATGCACATGTACTTTCTGTCTTATTCACACTGGGTCCGAAAGTCTCAGAAATAAACAATTATCAATAAGATGCCATAATGATTCCTTTCTATACTTGGGATATGCAGTCTATGAGAGAAAACAATTTTTTGATCAAAAAAAGTTTGACCTTCAAATGACCTTGAACTATGAAAAACACAACATAATTGTTTGTCCTTTTTTTCAGGCGTTTAGGAAGAGAAAATCAAAATTCTTAAATGATAACATTGCCTTATCAATACTCAAGTTAATATTTTCAAACAATCATTTTTGAAAAAGGCATTCTTGAAAAAGTTATATGGAGCATGAAAAAGTAACCACATTTTCACAAAAGCCCCATTACTTGTTATTTCTCCAACATTGTGGACAACTGGTTAGTCATGGTCTAGCCTACGTGTTGCAGAAAAATTACGCGAAACAAAACATTATATGTCTAGCCATTTTAAATCAATAAACTAAATTTCAAATTACATATTTTAAATTTGTGTTGAACATTTTTAAGATTTTCAAAAAATTACCAGTTATGCTCGGCACTTTTGGTCCACAGCAATTATTGATGCCTCTCCAAACTGCCACCTGGTGAGCAGTTGCAGAACTAATAGGGGCAGCCACGTGGATGGGATGAAATGGACACATTCTCGGTCAATGGCCAGGCAAGATATTCAAGTCGCTTCGAGGAATGGATTAAACACTCCGAAATCCCCGACTGATGAATCGTCGCTCAATCAATATGTATATTCAGCCAGGCTTGGACTTTCCGATAGCGGTAATGCATGTCTATTAACCCTATTCTTACAATTCCTATATATAATTCCCTTTGAAAATGTTCGCTAAGATCCATGATATTTTTGAAGAAGAATTGTTTTCTTGGTTCTGCTCAACATGTACTGTCTCTTCAACCCTTTATCATAAAGATGCGTTAATCAATAATATATTATCAAAATAGACGGGACTTTATTGGGATGGTACTAGCCTAGATTTCTAGGCTGTCATATGTATTTTTTCTCTCATTTGTTTCTGTTACCAGGCACCAAATAGTCTAGGTGGCCATAGTGTCCAATTAGTTTACATTTGTCTCACCAGGATTCAGTTTGATTATGTAAACATACAGAGATAGGAGGAGCAGGTGGTGCCATCTATCTACCAAACCTGGTACAACGCCACAGTGCTTGGTCAACACATAAGGGAAGGTGAACATTACAGGGACTAGGAGCCTAGTCTAGGATGGTACAAGCGCTGGTGTGTACTTGCAGGTAGGTCCCCTCCTATCTCCGTATGAGGGTCTGCGGCCTGTCTCTCAGCGAAGAATTGGATAACACAGTTGAAATGGTAAAAACGGGATGATGATGATGATGATGATGATGATGGTGATGATGATGACGGAGGTGTACATACTCATACCTATTGTTCTTCTCTTATGATGATGATGATGATGACGGAGGTATACATACTCATACCTATTGTTCTTCTCTTATGAAGATGATGATGACGGAGGTATACATACTCATACCTATTGTTCTTCTCTTATGATGATGATGATGATGACGGAGGTATACATACTCATACCTATTGTTCTTCTCTTATGATGATGATGATGATGACGGAGGTATACATACTCATACCTATTGTTCTTCTCTTATGATGATGATGATGACGGAGGTATACATACTCATACCAATTGTTCTTCTCTTATGAGATGATGATGACGGAGGTATACATACTCATACCTATTGTTCTTCTCTTATGATGATGATGATGATGATGATGATGACGGAGGTATACATACTCATACCAATTGTTCTTCTCTTATGATGATGATGATGACGGAGGTATACATACTCATACCTATTGTTCTTCTCTTATGATGATGATGATGATGATGATGATGACGGAGGTATACATACTCATACCAATTGTTCTTCTCTTATGATGATGATGATGACGGAGGTATACATACTCATACCTATTGTTCTTCTCTTATGATGATGATGATGATGATGATGATGACGGAGGTATACATACTCATACCTATTGTTCTTCTCTTATGATGATGATGATGATGACGGAGGTATACATACTCATACCTATTGTTCTTCTCTTATGATGATGATGATGATGACGGAGGTGTACATACTCATACCTATTGTTCTTCTCTTATGATGATGATGATGATGACGGAGGTGTACATACTCATACCTATTGTTCTTCTCTTATGATGATGATGATGACGGAGGTGTACATACTCATACCTATTGTTCTTCTCTTATGATGATGATGATGATGACGGAGGTATACATACTCATACCTATTGTTCTTCTCTTATGATGATGATGATGATGACGGAGGTATACATACTCATACCAATTGTTCTTCTCTTATGATGATGATGATGACGGAGGTGTACATACTCATATCTATTGTTCTTCTCTTATGATGATGATGATGACGGAGGTATACATACTCATACCAATTGTTCTTCTCTTATGATGATGATGATGATGACGGAGGTATACATACTCATACCTATTGTTCTTCTCTTATGATGATGATGATGACGGAGGTATACATACTCATACCTATTGTTCTTCTCTTATGATGATGATGATGACGGAGGTATACATACTCATACCTATTGTTCTTCTCTTATGATGATGATGATGACGGAGGTATACATACTCATACCTATTGTTCTTCTCTTATGATGATGATGATGACGGAGGTATACATACTCATACCTATTGTTCTTCTCTTATGATGATGATGATGACGGAGGTGTACATACTCATACCAATTGTTCTTCTCTTATGATGATGATGATGATGACGGAGGTATACATACTCATATCTATTGTTCTTCTCTTATGATGATGATGATGACGGAGGTATACATACTCATACCTATTGTTCTTCTCTTATGATGATGATGATGACGGAGGTGTACATACTCATACCTATTGTTCTTCTCTTATGATGATGATGATGACGGAGGTATACATACTCATACCTATTGTTCTTCTCTTATGATGATGATGATGACGGAGGTGTACATACTCATACCTATTGTTCTTCTCTTATGATGATGATGATGACGGAGGTATACATACTCATACCTATTGTTCTTCTCTTATGATGATGATGATGACGGAGGTATACATACTCATACCTATTGTTCTTCTCTTATGATGATGATGATGACGGAGGTATACATACTCATACCTATTGTTCTTCTCTTATGATGATGATGATGATGACGGAGGTATACATACTCATACCTATTGTTCTTCTCTTATGATGATGATGATGACGGAGGTATACATACTCATACCTATTGTTCTTCTCTTATGATGATGATGATGACGGAGGTATACATACTCATACCTATTGTTCTTCTCTTATGATGATGATGATGATGACGGAGGTATACATACTCATACCTATTGTTCTTCTCTTATGATGATGATGATGACGGAGGTATACATACTCATACCTATTGTTCTTCTCTTATGATGATGATGATGACGGAGGTATACATACTCATACCTATTGTTCTTCTCTTATGATGATGATGATGACGGAGGTATACATACTCATACCTATTGTTCTTCTCTTATGATGATGATGATGACGGAGGTATACATACTCATACCTATTGTTCTTCTCTTATGATGATGATGATGATGACGGAGGTATACATACTCATACCTATTGTTCTTCTCTTATGATGATGATGATGACGGAGGTATACATACTCATACCAATTGTTCTTCTCTTATGATGATGATGATGATGACGGAGGTATACATACTCATACCTATTGTTCTTCTCTTATGATGATGATGATGACGGAGGTGTACATACTCATACCTATTGTTCTTCTCTTATGATGATGATGATGATGACGGAGGTATACATACTCATACCTATTGTTCTTCTCTTATGATGATGATGATGATGATGATGATGACGGAGGTATACATACTCATAATACCAATTGTTCTTCTCTTATGATGATGATGATGACGGAGGTATACATACTCATACCTATTGTTCTTCTCTTATGATGATGATGATGATGATGATGATGACGGAGGTATACATACTCATACCAATTGTTCTTCTCTTATGATGATGATGATGACGGAGGTATACATACTCATACCTATTGTTCTTCTCTTATGATGATGATGATGATGATGATGACGGAGGTATACATACTCATACCTATTGTTCTTCTCTTATGATGATGATGATGATGACGGAGGTATACATACTCATACCTATTGTTCTTCTCTTATGATGATGATGATGATGACGGAGGTGTACATACTCATACCTATTGTTCTTCTCTTATGATGATGATGATGATGACGGAGGTGTACATACTCATACCTATTGTTCTTCTCTTATGATGATGATGATGACGGAGGTGTACATACTCATACCTATTGTTCTTCTCTTATGATGATGATGATGATGACGGAGGTATACATACTCATACCTATTGTTCTTCTCTTATGATGATGATGATGATGACGGAGGTATACATACTCATACCAATTGTTCTTCTCTTATGATGATGATGATGACGGAGGTGTACATACTCATATCTATTGTTCTTCTCTTATGATGATGATGATGACGGAGGTATACATACTCATACCAATTGTTCTTCTCTTATGATGATGATGATGATGACGGAGGTATACATACTCATACCTATTGTTCTTCTCTTATGATGATGATGATGACGGAGGTATACATACTCATACCTATTGTTCTTCTCTTATGATGATGATGATGACGGAGGTATACATACTCATACCTATTGTTCTTCTCTTATGATGATGATGATGACGGAGGTATACATACTCATACCTATTGTTCTTCTCTTATGATGATGATGATGATGACGGAGGTATACATACTCATACCTATTGTTCTTCTCTTATGATGATGATGATGATGACGGAGGTATACATACTCATACCTATTGTTCTTCTCTTATGATGATGATGATGATGACGGAGGTATACATACTCATACCAATTGTTCTTCTCTTATGATGATGATGATGATGACGGAGGTATACATACTCATACCTATTGTTCTTCTCTTATGATGATGATGATGACGGAGGTATACATACTCATACCTATTGTTCTTCTCTTATGATGATGATGATGATGACGGAGGTATACATACTCATACCTATTGTTCTTCTCTTATGATGATGATGATGACGGAGGTATACATACTCATACCTATTGTTCTTCTCTTATGATGATGATGATGACGGAGGTATACATACTCATACCTATTGTTCTTCTCTTATGATGATGATGATGACGGAGGTATACATACTCATACCTATTGTTCTTCTCTTATGATGATGATGATGACGGAGGTATACATACTCATACCTATTGTTCTTCTCTTATGATGATGATGATGACGGAGGTATACATACTCATACCTATTGTTCTTCTCTTATGATGATGATGATGACGGAGGTATACATACTCATACCTATTGTTCTTCTCTTATGATGATGATGATGACGGAGGTATACATACTCATACCTATTGTTCTTCTCTTATGATGATGATGATGACGGAGGTATACATACTCATACCTATTGTTCTTCTCTTATGATGATGATGATGACGGAGGTATACATACTCATACCTATTGTTCTTCTCTTATGATGATGATGATGATGACGGAGGTATACATACTCATACCTATTGTTCTTCTCTTATGATGATGATGATGACGGAGGTATACATACTCATACCTATTGTTCTTCTCTTATGATGTGATGATGATGACGGAGGTATACATACTCATACCTATTGTTCTTCCTTATGATGATGATGATGACGGTGGTATACATACTCATA
>OZ012695.1:41721841-41753700 GCA_963942565.1 Maea johnstoni | reverse complement strand
TTGAAGCAGCATGCCTTTCTGAATCTCTAATGGATAATTTGATAAGATTCAGAAATTCAATTGCCTAGGACTTATCTCAATCTGTTGATTATGTGACCCGACTGCACATAAGCCCTGTTACAGAAGGAATTACTATGAATTCTTCGCAATCATTTCAGGCTAGGTCGATGTATGGTCATAACTATAAATCTGCTCTCAGGCGAGTATGATTCAATATTGGTCTGTCACCCTCAGTTAACCCAGGATAGGGCCAGGCTGTTAGCCCAATTATCACTCACATATAGTACGAAACAAAGGGTAATGTTGAGTGCTATTTGCTCATTAGATGACCAAACACAAGTGGATTCGAAACCAGCCGGTCAACCTGAACATGCTAGCCTCAACCAGTGTCAACTCATAGACGCTAATAGGCCACAGATTGGTGCTCTGGGCACCCCCAGCTGGTGGTGGAGATAAGGTTCCTCAGTAATGTAATCAATGCGAGAGCCCTGATTGGTCCTTGTTCCCACGTGACCTCGCGCTGATGGCTTATCTGGTGCTCCTGGCACGAGTCCAGCACTTAAAGGGCAAATGCACCATCATGATGATTTAGCTTCAAAATGTGCCTATACGTGTCACCTTTCAAATAAGACCACCCGCAAGTCTGTCCTCCTCAGCACTCCTCAGATATGGCTTATGAAAGTTAGTAAAAATCTGGCCTGGGTCTGGGTATGGAGGCTGCCATTATCAGAAGTGGTGCTAATGAAGTGACTGCCAGCCCTGCTTCTGATTGGTTGAGAGATATCAGTGGCTGAATGTGACTGCCACTGATATCTCTCAACCAATCAGAAGCACACTGGCAGTCACTTCATTAGCACCACTTCTGATAATGGCAGCCTCCATACCCAGACTCAGCCCAGATTTTTACTAACTTTCATAAGCCATATATGAGGAGTGCTGAGGAGGACAGACTTGCGGGTGGTCTTATTTGAAAGGTGACACGTATAGGCACATTTTGAACCTAAATCATCATGATGGTGCATTTGCCCTTTAACTAAAGTATATATAGTAATTGGTCTCTCGCTACATATCCATTCTTTTCTTCATCCAAGCTTGCACGTAGACTAGGTTTCTTAACCCTAGACAGCTGACATTCCCTTCCGTGCTGACCAAGCAGAGTGGTGTAGTACCAGGTATGATAGATAGATGGCACCACCTGCTCCTATCTCTAGAGGATTGTCACACTCAAACTGAATCCTGGCGAGATAAGTGTAAACTAAATGGATGAACCACTATGGTCACCTAGAATATTTGGTGCTAGGCAATTTATCATTATTATCATTGTTTTTATTATTATTATTATTATTATTATTATTATTATTATTATTATTATTATTATTATTATTATTGCCGTTGTTTTTTGTTTTGTTTTGTTGTTGATGATGGTGTTAGTATTATTGCTGTTAACATTATTATTATTATTATTATTATTATTATTATTATTATTATTATTATTATTATTATTATTATTATTATCATCATAAGTATTATCATTATTACTATTATTATTAATTCCCGGATTCAAAATGAACTTGGAACAAGTTATTGTAAGGTAATCTCGCTGAATGACGAATAGGAACTCTTTTAGAATTTAAATATGAGGAACTATCCTGGCCATATATTATACACACAAAGTTAGAAGCCACCTTACTGCTAATATGTCTCAGTGCACAAGCTGTCCCGAAAAAGGCTATTAATAGACTAAAATGGCCACTCTCAGTGCCTCAATTTTGTGTCTGTTAGGAGGTGTTTAAACAGCAGTATATATACTTCTTGTATGAAGGTTGGCAGTGGTGGGAAATTGGGTTTAAGTAGAGAATACCCTAAGAAACTAATTGGGCCTATGTTTTATTCATGGTGGAATTGTCCTTTAAGTTCTTCCATCAGTTGTCTGGATCTGGGATATATTTAACCATAGCTCTACAATTGAGAATGATTTTACAGAATATTTCAAGGAGAGTTTTTTGCTAATGCTCCGATTTACAATTCTCCATCGAATATGTTTTCTATTTCTGAATTTGTGTGCACGACTGCGCATGCACCAACATTGCCAGGCTCTGTTGGCTCTGTTGGCAGAGCAGTGTGGTGTAGTACCAGGAATGGTAGATAGATGCTTAGATGACCAAACACAAGTGGATTCGAAACCAGCCGGTCAACCTGAACATGCTAGCCGCAACCAGTGTCAACTAATAGCCGCTATTAGACAAAAAATGGTTCTCTGGGCACCCCCAGCTGGTGGTGCAGATAAGGTTACTCAATACTGTAATCGATGCGAGATCCCTGATTGGTCCTTGTTGCCACTCGGCCTCGTGCTGATGCCTTATCTGGTACTCCTGGCATGAGTCCAGCACTTAACTATAGGGCATATAGTAATCGTTCTCTCGCTACATATCCATTCTTTTCTTCATCCAAGATAGATGGCACCACCTGGTTCTCCTATCTCGAGAGGTTTGTCATACTCATATTAAATCCTCTATTCCCCTGGTGAGATAAGTGTAAACTGAACTGACCACTATGGCCACCTAGAGTATTTGGTGCCTAGTAACAGGAAAACATGACAGAAAAAAACATACATGTGCCTAGAAATTTAGACCACTGGTTTCCAAGCGAGAGTTCGCAGGTTCGAGTTTCCCATAGATCCCCACAATGATAAAAAGCAGAAGAAATCACCGCTAGGCGCTGGCATCCTCTTTCTTCTCCCACTTCCCTCCTCCTCACCATCATCACGATGATGATAATAATAATAATATAGATAATATTAAAAATGATAGTAATGATAATAATAATAATAATAATGATGATAATAAAAATAATAATAAATTAATAATAATGATAATAATAATAATAATAATAATAATAATAGTTATAATAATATTGAAAATAATAATAATAATAATAATGATAATAATAATAGTAATAATAATAATGAATATAATTATTGATATAATAATAATGATACTAATAATAATGATAATGATTATGATGATAATAACAATAAATATTAATAATAATGATAATAATAATATAATGATGATAATAATATAATAATAATAATAATAATAATAATAATAATAATAATAATAAAAAAAATAATAATAATAACAACAACAACAACAATAATAATAGTAATAATAATAATATTAATAATAAAAATAATAATAATAATGATAATGATAATAATGATGATAATAATAATAATAACAACAATTACAAGGATATGTCATATGACCTAATATAAGCTGGTGGCAGTTGAAAGGGACGAAACATTCCCGAGACAAACGGAAAAACTTTTTTTTTGTTAATTCAATTGCATGTAAATGGAAAAGCACGTACATACAGTTACACCGAGATGTACCACCCAGTGGTTATGGAAATAAGAGTAAATAGTACATGGTATATAACGAGAGTATGACAACGAGACAAACTTAGCATCGATGAAGATTGATCTCCCTTGGCCTAATTATAAGCCGGGCCGCTGAGACTGGAGATAGCTAGAGGCTCGGGGTGCTATCGATCTCTGGCAGACATCAATCAGAGGGGCGACTTGTCTTGATCCACGGGTCAGAGGACAGCGGACCCCGCCGACCCCTGGCGGGGCCACTCGACACCAGAAATAGACACGTACGCTCCTTCCTATCCCTTCTTCCCGAATTGCAAAACATACCCACAAGCACTGCCGACCTTCATAGAAAAACGAATATATCATAAGCGAAATTCACTAGTGATTGTTTGTTCAAAGCATCCTATTCTTTCACAAATTGATCACTTTCCACAGAAATATCATTAAGCTTAGATGAATAAAACAATGGATAGGTATCGTGGCGAGAGACCGATCACCATTGCGTTATATAGTGAAGAATTGTCTATCCCAGGGGTCTCGAACCTCGTGTTGCGTTAGTCCAATGAATTAGCCTCCTTGTTGGTATTTTTTTATTGCTGTTGGTCCTATCTTGAATTAAGATGTGGTTGGTCATCTAAGGTCCTATGTCCAGCTACGGAAAGGGGGTGAAAAAACTTCAAATCTGGACAGAAACGTCGAGCCACCGATCGTTTATTCTAAATGAACTAGTGTTGCGTGTATGTATGCATCCCGCATCATCTCCCCTATACATTGCTCTCAGATGAGTTCAGTGATGATATTGTGGTACGTGACTTTTTAGTATGCCCCATGGAAAGCCAATTTCCTTGATAGAACTTCAGTTGGCCCCATCCTTGGACGTATCTTAGCAACAGATCGGTCATCTTGTACAAATTTACGACCTTAATTCTGGTACGTACCGGAATTGTTCAGAGAATTTTACAATTCTGATACGTACCAAAAGTGTTCCCTACAAATAATTCTAGTACGTGCCAGAATTGTAGGAACAATTCTGGTACTTCCGGTGTATCAGAATTGTTACTTCATGCAATTTTAGTACTACCAGAATTGTTACTCAGGCAGTACTTTTACGTACAAGACCCTTCTTTTTTTTTTTACTTTCGTGGACAGGCAATGATACCGGAAGACACACACACACACAGACGGACACAGTTATTGGAAGTAAAGTGCGACAGAGGTTTCTCAAAGAGCGACAAACAACCTGCCGTATGGTTTTTGGTTCGGTGATAATCCATGATGTCCAGCTGTGGTCGGTGACTGTAGTTATTTTGATGAGAATCATAGAGATAAATTGGCCATCTGAGCATTTCTGATATATACTGTATGCTGTATGCATCAATAACGATATAGATTTCATAAAACGCGAAACCCACTATTCCTTTATTGATAGGTCCAGAATGTTATCATAGAAAGATGGTCTAAATTGTGTAGTGCAACCTGTTTCCATTGTTTGTTGCATCTTAGATAAATAAAAACAAATTTTTATTCATCTAAGGTCGCATGTCAGACACAAATAATTACTGTATTCTAGGTCTCTTCTTCTTCCATATTCATGTCAACGTCAACTTGCTAACGAACTACGATGGTGCAAGTGTGAACGGCAGAGTTTTTTTTCTCCACCGTTTTTCCAAAATAGAGCAGAGAATTAAAAAAAAAAAAATTCTCCACCGTTTTTCCAAAAACAGCAGAAAAAAAAAGATTTTTTTCTGCCGTTCACACTTGCACCATCGTAGCTAACTGCTCTGACACGTAATAGTTTTATTGCCTATGCTCCGCGAATTCTATCTCAAGAAAGCCTTGTACTCAATTTTCTGCGAGTGACCCCCCTCCACCCCCCCCCCCCCCTCCCTCTCTGGATCATCGATCCCTCAAATCCCGTCCATTCACACAGCCTTCAAGACCCAATAACAAGTAGCCTCTTCGTCGGAGTTCGAGCAAAATCGCTGAACCGTTTAAATCCGGAGACACCCTAGGGGTGTAGTTAATGACTCTCCCACCAGGGGTCAGGTCAGAACCACTTCCTGGTCAGCAATATTTGGAGCTGGTCCAAAGTTGCAATCATTAGTATTTTCTATTGGAAATTGGCTCAATAGTGTATTCCGGGAGTGTATTGGGGGTATCTTACCAATTAAATGAGTAACCATAAAATAACAAATTCAATAACACAAACTATATGTTGAATGATTTAAAGTGAAAACGCCACGAATCGCTAAAATGATTTCCCATTAATGGAAAATATTTATCATCATCATCATCTTTACAGTCTCACTCCATCTGAGTATTATGACCGGCGCATGTTAAAAAAAAAATGTGTTATTTGTGATCACTTTCATCCATTCACACTCAGAGATAATCTAGAAAGTATCGTCTGCTACTTTCATACTTTTCAAAATAACTTTGGAATATAGCAAAATTCACAAAATCCTTGAAGGAGAGTTGTTGTTTGATTTCTCTTCAACATTTTACCTTCAATTATTTCCCCAAAAATTCTTTTGTAAGAAATATATTTCCAAAATTGTCAGTCCTGTTTTGGCCGCTCTGAGCACTAATGGGTTAAAACAATTATGAGCGGACAGGTAAAGGACTGTGTGATAGGATAGCATGTCATATGATGTGAAGTTCATTAGTAATGTTAAACACAGTGCACTACCACTAACACCTGTAGATCTTTATGTGAATTTCTATTAATGGGAAGTCATTGCCCAGTAATGGGAATTCAATTCACATTAATGGGAAATACAACTTTTTTCAGAGATGGATTGCCATAGGATCGATGTGCCTCATTGGTTTTAACTTTGATTAAAAAACGAGTGGATATGAAACCAGCCGGTCAACCCGAACAAGCTGGCTGCGGCGAATAACCCAAAAGTCGCGTTCTGCGCATGTGGGTCCATACGTTTTTCTGGAATTAGTCTTTGTCTCCTGCTACGTCACACCAGAGAGATAGATCCCAGGTCACACTGAGGACAGGCTGGGATAGTCAGTTCTTCACTTAAGCGCATATAGTCTCTCGCTTCATATTCATTCTTTTATTCGTCTAAGATTTTAAGCACCACTACCACATAAAGGATGATTCCTTACTAAGAAATGAACATTATGGAGTTCGTCGAAACCCTTTATGCAACTCTGTATCCGCAACTCGAAAGTAAACTAAAACCCTAGTAGTGACAACCTTGTTATTTACTCCAACCTGGGAGTAGAATAGGGGATCTATTTCTCTGCTCCAACATTCAGTGATGTATCTTTCTGAACTACTTTACGCTTTCCACCACTACTAATAGATGGCGCCACCAGTTGGAGTAGACGGACACACCGGCGTTGGCCTGCACTTCGGATGTGGCCCGCTGTGACGATTATACGATGGTGCAAATGTGACGGATAGAATAAAAACTTGCGCAGAGCAGAAAATAAACTTTAAAACACGCTAGAATAAAAACTTGCGCAGAGCAGAAAATAAACTTAAACACATGTTAGAATAAAAACTTGCGCAGAGCAGAAAATAAACTTAAAAACACGCTAGAATAAAAACTTGCGCAGAGCAGAAAATAAACTTAAACACGCGATAGAATAAAAACTTGCGCAGAGCAGAAAATAAACTTAAAAACACGATAGAATAAAAACTTGCGCACAGTAGAAAATAAACTTAAACTCGCGATAGAATAAAAACTTGCGCAGAGCAGAAAATAAACTTAAAAACACGCTAGAATAAAAACTTGCGCAGAGCAGAAAATAAACTTAAACACACGTGAGAATAAAAACTTGCGCTGCAGCACAAAAAAAAAACTTGAGAGATGACTGGTTATCTGTCTCACTTTATCACTTGTTGGGGACCTTCCATTATTTTTAATGTATATGCAGCCTGCACAAATATATGCAAGCCAACAGAAAATTTATTAGGCATTAACGAATAGCCATAATCATATATGAATATTCATAATTTATTATGAATATTCATAATTCATTACCAATATTCGTAATTCATTAATGAATATTTGTAATTAATGCCAGATTTAAGAATATACATAAAGAACAAAGAACGAATATTTGTATTGAATTTCGAATGTTCATAAATGAATTACGAATATAAGAATTCCAGGTTGAATTACAAATAAATCCAAAATCATATATGAATATCAGTGATTCATTCAGGGATATTTGTTATTTATGAATATCATTAAGTATGGGAATTACGAATATTCATATATGATATAGGGATATTCGTCATTCAACCTGAATTTCGAATATTTATAATTCATTTACACATATATTCGTAAATCAGTGCAAATATTCAAAATTCACTTACGAATATTCATAATTTTGAATATTGGTAAAAGCCTGAATATGAATATTTGTAGATGAATTATGAATATTCAAAAATGAATTTTTAATATTCAAAAATGATTTACGAATATTCAAAATTCAGCTGGAATTATAAATATTCGTTTATCATTTTGAATGTCAGTTATTCATTTACGACTATTCATGATTGATTACGAATATTTATAATTGATTATGAATATTCATAATTCATGCATTCAGGAATATTCATGATGAATTATGAATATTCATAATGAATTATGAATATTCGTAATTCATTTATAAATATTCATAAATAATTTTGAATATTCGTAAATGAATTATAAATATTCATATTCATTGATGAATATTCATAAATTAATTTCGAATATTCATAATGAATTATGAATATTTGAAATTAAGGTTGAATTACGATTATTTCTATATCTTATATGAATATTCATAATTCATTTCCATATTTGATATCGTTAAATAACAGATAGTAAATATCAAATATCCTTGAATGAATTATAAATATCAATAAATGATTCAGGAATATTTGTAATTCAACCTGAATTTGGAATATTCATTTATGAGTATTCGAAGTTCATTAGAAATATTCGATATTTTTTTGTTATAAATGTTCTTAAATCTGGCATTAATTACAAATATTCATTAATGAATTACGAATATTGGTAATGAATTATGAATATTCATAATGAATTATGAATATTCATATATATAATTATGGCTATTCGTTAATGCCTAATAAATTTTCTGTTGGCTTGCATATATTTGTGGAGGCTGCATATACATTAAAAATAATGGAAGGTCCCCAACAAGTGATAAAGTGAGACAGATAACCAGTCATCTCTCAAAAAAAAAAATTTCTGCTGCAGCGCAAGTTTTTACTCTACCGTGTATTTAAGTTTATTTTCTGCTCTGCGCAAGTTTTTATTCTAGCGTGTTTTTAAGTTTATTTTCTGCTCTGTGCAAGTTTTTATTCTAACGTGTGTTTAAGTTTATTTTCTGCTCTGCGCAAGTTTTTATTCTAGCGTGTTTTTAAGTTTATTTTCTGCTCTGCGCAAGTTTTTATTTTATCACGTGTTTAAGTTTATTTTCTGCTCTGCACAAGTTTTTATTTTATCGCGTGTTTAAGTTTATTTTCTGCTCTGCGCAAGTTTTTATTCTAGTGTGTTTTTAAGTTTATTTTCTGCTCTGCGCAAGTTTTTATTTTATCACGTGTTTAAGTTTATTTTCTGCTCTGCGCAAGTTTTTATTCTAGCGTGTTTTTAAGTTTATTTTCTGCTCTACGCAAGTTTTTATTTTATCGCGTGTTTAAGTTTATTTTCTGCTCTGCGCAAGTTTTTATTCTATCCGTCACATTTGCACCATCGTACGATTACGAATAAACACGATCAAAACAAAAACTAAGGATACATGTATAGCACTTAAACCTTAATCTTAGAGAAATCCTGCAATAAAAGCTAGCAGTGTGAATGTATTGGTTATCTATGAACGCACTATTTTAACAGTAACATCTCGGGAAAAAGTAAACCTGAAAATCTGTTTGTTTGTTTCCCATACTTAATTTGTTTATAGTGGAATAAAAATAAATAAAAACAGCAAACACAGTCTTATTTTTTGTTGGAGATCTGCATGTTTTGTCAACATGTCTCAATCAATTCAGATGTATGTAAAAGACGTTGCAAATAATAATTCATTGCACTCCGCACACAATTTGTACCATTTTCATTATAATAAAAATGGGGAATGATGAAAAGTATATTGCAACCTGAGATAGAACCATGTAAGAGGGTTGTATATGAGATATTTGATTAATACAACTGGGGAAAGATTAGTCCAATGAATTAGACCTCGGTTACGCTGGTCGTTTTTATAACTGATGTTCCTATTCCAGCTTCCGAGGTCTAATCCAAATAAGCTAAATACAGTTGCGCATGATTCCGCTAGCTTTCTAAGGCGGAACGAAAACTGCTTCCAAAAGTACTTTTTTTGTAAGTTGTTTATACTTAGTTGCGTTTCCAATGTCCTTGATATGTGTTTAAACAATCCGTGTGCTTGGTTGTCAATGTAGTCCCTTGTAAATCCGATTTTTGAGGCCTAAAACACGATGACTTGGCGAAGTAATCACGCGAGAGCGTGTTAGTCAAGATGGCGGACGCCACACACACAGATCAAGTTGAAGTTGATTAAAGACGTATTTGTGCCTATCAAACACAATATTGGACGTTGTGTGGGTGGCGGATTTAGTCATTTTAAAGGTAGGTCACGAATGCCCAGCGTGGGACGTCAGTGAATACCGTTCACTTGGAAAAATCAACGTAAGTGTCCTCAGAGCCGAGTGCTATAGATAAAAGACCACATATGCAATAAACGTTAAGGTGGCGACAAATCACATCTGGACAGAAATCTCGAGCTGCCTTTATGTTTATTGTAAATGAACTAGGGAAAGATAATAAGGTACATTGCGGCAACCTGAGATAGAACCATGTAAAAGGATAGTACATGTATATGACATGTTTGAAAGTGTATCAGGGGCGGATCCAGGATTTAAGAAGGGGTGGTTCAATGTAGTTCCGAAAAGTGACACTGGTGACAATTATTTATGAAAACACCAACAGCAGTCAACTGCAGAGAGCTAAAAATGATAATTTCATTATAGATATAAAAAAATAAATCTCATAAGAGATATAACAAAATACATTATAGAGTAAGAGTAAAATTTTAATTGAAACGCAATATTTCATATAAATTATGATATGCAAAATCGGATTTGGTGATGGCCACATTGTCCTAATTTTTGGTCGCAAGATTTAACGGACCTCTTGCACTTTCAAACATTTAAGAAATATATTTTACCTTTTTGAGAGATTTGAACTGTTGCCCACTGTGCTTGATTGATGTTAGCGTAATTGCGATATATGCATTGGGGGGGGGGGGGGGGGGGGTTCAATTGGAGACAGACTCTTTCATTTGTGATATGACTTAAAACACCAGTCATGAGCGTTATTCAGTAAATTTCACCTTCTCCGCTCGTCGAATTCTCAGAAATCAACTTTCAATTTTTTTTCTAATTTGGCTGAATCATTTCTATTCAACCTTTTTACAAATAATACTCTACTTGCTGAGGTACGCCCAAAGCTGTTTTGGCCATTTTTGCACTTCAGATGCAAATGGGTTAAGCCACCTCAAAAGGTGTGAAGGTGTGGTTATTTATGTATCTGTTGGCTATAAGTTAGGTAATTTTCATAGGGCTTGGAGGAATCAAGTGATCTATAAGTTTGAGAATCAACGAACCCCCCTCACCTAACAAACATCAGGTTTTCCAAGCTAGTTCTTAGTCTGCAAACGACTGGACTGGACTGTCTGTATCCGCTGGTTCTGTAATCTATATATCTCTGGCTGGACTAAGGAATCAAGTGATCTAGAAGTTTGAGTATCCAACGAACCCCCCCCCCCCCCCTCCCCTAGCAAACTTCAGGTTTTCCAAGCTATTCTTAGTCCTCGAATGAGTGGACTGTAATTTTGTATCTGCTAGACTATACGGATCAAGTGATCTAGAATTTTGAGGATCAACAAACCCTCCCCTCCCAACTCACCTAACAAACTTCAGGTTTCCCAAGCTATTCTTATTCTGCAAACGACTGGACGTAATTCTGTATCCGCTAGACTAAGGAATGAATCAAGTAATCTAGAAGTTTGAGAATCAAGGAACTTTTCTAAAGGCGTCTAAACTGTACAACTATTTCTGTAGTAGACCAGGTCATCACACAATTTTTTAATTCACTCATTTCATTTGTTTTTCTTTTCAATTTATTTCGTTTGTATAAGTATGATTGTGTAATGTAAAGCAAAACAAATATATCAAGAGTTGATGCATAAGGGTATGTGGGCAATAGTTTGGACTATCTAACTCCTGAAAAATACAAAACAGAACACCAAAATCTTTTAGGCAGACATTTTAAATTGTCAATTGCAAGATAATGATTGTCATGTACAATTGAAGCTTACTTATCGGGGAATGATACCGCAGTGATATTTAATGAAAAACTCCTCAGTTGAATGAGCTAGTGAGATAAGATCAACAACATAACTTTTCATCAAATTCAATTCCAAAACCAATCGGTAAATTATATGGGTCAGCAGTTTGTGAGATTGATATTTCTTGATTTTGAGATAGATACTCAGATAGATACTTTCCCAGAAGGTAAAGTAGTTTTAACAAAACCTAACTACATTTGCTTTTGGTTTGACCTAATCGTCGCCAGTATAAAAGTATTCGGTTTATAGACTTGTATCCACGGATGCGCTCACACAACCTTCCTCCCCTAGCAGGCCTGTACACATGGAAACCATTTCATTCCCCTGGGGGATATTCCAGGACAGTTGGCAGCATATAGCACACAAGCTCTAAGCACTGCCTTATTTATGCTAGATACCCATTTTATAGCTTGGTAGACTGAAGCAATATGGAATAAACTGTCTTGCCCAAGGACAGACCAAAGTGCCTCGGCCAGGAATTGAACCAGCGACCTACTGATTATTAGTCCGACACCTAACCAACTGAGCTACTTCGTCCCCAATATAACTATGTTGGTGAGGGTTTGCTGATTTGAAAAGTATCAGTTGGAGAAAAGCCAAATAAAATGTGAAGATTCTTTCCTTCAGGCATAACGCTAAGCTACTGATAGCAAAATAGCCTACCAGACAGAAGAACAAGCCAGCAAATACTTTTGAAATCCTCGTTTTATTCCAATATTTTTGATATTACCATAGTCATATAGGTATAAATCCTATTCAAATGATTTTCATTTCATTGACATAAAACAGTTAATCGTCACTAGCACATCATGTTGTTTTCAATCACTTCCTTCTCTGGTAAAATTAATCATCCCATGCAAAATAAAATATAACTATGTATCATAATTCCTAATACAAAACATGTACACAGCCTGACAACTTGAAGCTAATATATAAAGAGTGGGTTGGTCCACCCTTAACATATTTCCTTACAGGGCTTGACGCTAACAATGTATCCTGACCCCAGGCCAGTAAAAATTCCCCAAAACGGCTTTGGGCCAGTAAAACCAACCTCAACTGGTCCTACAGTCCCGCTAAACGTTTGGGGACATACTTTTTAACAAGTTTCCCCTCAAGAATGTCCCCAAATGTTTTCTAAATGAATGAAGATAAAATAAATAAAGATGAATGTTTTTCGGAGAATTTCATGGAATGTTTTACTTGTTTTGTTTAAAAAAAATTGTAGGACCAGTAAGTTTTGCAGGACCAGTAGTTCCTAGGTGTTACTGGTCCTACGGGGCCAGTTACATTTTGAGATAGCTTTGAGGCCTGCCTTCTCATATTTTAATAGCAAATATTTAAGGGATTTCTATGTGTTAAAGGTAACATTAAGCGATACCTTATATTTTTGAAGGAATTCCTTTGTTGAAATTAATATGAAGATTGACCTTCAGAATAAAATGAAGGGAAACCTTACCCTGGCCCTTAGTCACTGAGGTACCATTAGGAAACCCACATTCTCACCAGAATACCAAGATGTTTTGGCAGATACTTCTGAATATATCACTTTTAAGCTCACTACTATAAGCTTTAATACCTGTGAGAATGCAGGTACACTTGCTGCTCATACCACACATATCTTAACCCTTATGCTGCTACAGGTTAATTTGGCCAATACAAAATGATGCAAAAACTCTGGATAATGACTGAAACAATGGCACATGGGTACTCATCTTAGAGTACTCAGCAAGAGATATCCAATGAATACCAATATGACAGGGTTTAGGTGGTTTTCTAAAAACTTTGCTTCTTTGCTTTGGACAAAATTAGCTTGGCCTTAGCATTGGAAGGGTTAAAAAAGCACATTCTTTAGCATATTTTCTATCTGAGTGCCTAGCTGTCTAACTTGGATAAACCAACACCAAAAGTTCATTGGATAATAAATGAAATATTAAAACTACGGTACTACTCAAACCCGCACAGGTTCTATATCTAGTCTAATTGATAGTTCTGGAATAGAATAAACAGATATTTTGAAATAACCTAAATCATCTAAACTGGCGTAAAAGCATACAGCAAGTATAGTTGTATAATTATACATGTCATGCAGGCACCAACATAATTTTCAGAACTAACGTACCATGCTGGGCATGTAGTTAATGATTTTTACTTGCCTGACATAATTTTTGGCTTGTCCAAAATAAGTTGTAACATATGCTAGAAAGGCATGTATTGTTTATCATGGATTTAATGATTTGAAAACAATTTTCTTGTCAGTTTTGTTGGATTGTTTGCATATGTCTGGCTATTTGGGCCATTTACTATAAAAATTGTGTTTAGTGATAAGGAAATCAGAGTGCCCTTTCGGGCAAGTGAAAACTATTTAAAGTGTACTTGCTCAAAAGCCCCTTTTTCAAAAGTTCACTTGCCGGGGAAAGCGGGCTAGTACTTATGTTGTTGCCTGCTGTGATGAAACATGTAATGTTGTGTAAGCATGGGTGCAGTGTTTTGTTTCGAGGACAATTCCACCTTGAATAAAACATAGGCCCAAATAGTTTCTTAGAGTATTCTCTACTCAAATCCAAGACCCCGCCACTGCCAACCTTCATACAAGAAGTATATTGCTGTTTAAACACATCCTAACACACAAGAAATGCGGCTACTGGCAGCAGCCATTTTAGTCTATTAATAGCATATCTGAAGCTGCTTGGTACACTCTTGTCATTAGCATCTACCTTACTGCTAATGTCAAGTGTGTACCATGCAGCTTTAGATAAGCTATCAATAGACTAAAATGGCCACTTCCAGTAGCAATATTTCTTGTGTGTTAGGATGTGCTTACCAACAACATACTTCTTGTATAAAGGATGTAAAGGCAGTGACCAGTGGGAGCTTGGGGTTCAAGTAAAAAATACTCGAAGGAACTATTTAGGCCTATGTTATATTCATGGTGTAATTGTCTTCTAATGTAATGTGTTATTTTGTAATGAATGCACATGATATAGCGAATATTTCAATGTTTAATTTTCCCTGTATTGGAGCTTGACTATGTTATAGCTACAACATACAGGTGAATCATACTGGTGGTCATTCAAATCACCTGACATGTAAGTTGTTTTCATAAACATAACAATATCAGGTTTTCCAGGGAAGGACTACAGTTCAAACTTAGAGAATTTTCTATAGGTAATTTGTATTCCCTTTTCATGTGGTGTAAAATCTTTAAACTTCCTTGTTATTCGGCTAGTGCTCACATCTTTGAGGCTGCAGACCTGAAATAAATGAAACGTATAAAATGAGCCTTAAACAGTTCATCATAGTAGGTCATTTCATAGGTCATCTACACACACACACACACACACATATATATATATATATATATATATATATATATATATATATATATATATATATATATATATATATATATATATATATATATATATATATATATACACACACACACATATATATACACACACACACACACACACACATATTAGTACAGTAGCCAGCCACCCATTTTTGGGATTCAGGTTAACCCGAGAGCTAGAAAATTTCCGTTGGTATCATGTTTTAGGCCCACACTTGGGGCATACCGCCAGGGTGGATGTAGACTTCAGAAGTGGTGCACATCTTTTTTATGGGGTCATGTCTTAGACACCCCAATATATGTAAAAAGGCCCCAAAATGGTCAAAATAATAGGTATAGGGGTAGGAAAGGCACCCTAAAACATTCATAACTCAGCTTAAACCAAACATAGGGATGCGTGTTTGGTATCAAAAAGTTGGTATGAATGAGAAGTATCTTTTGAAATAGTAAATACATAACTAACTCTATCCCATGATGTAATAAAGGTCATTCAAGGTCAAAATGGCTGCCAAATCAAGAATCTGGGATTTTCCGATATTCTATAGTTTCCGTTTATAAACTTCTCAGTTTTTTTGACGGTATGTATTTCTTTTTTGTAGCCCCTTTTTCTGAAGGAATGTCTTTTAATGGAATTGTTGAACATTTTAGAAAGTTCATTGACTAGAGTTTTATGTCCAATTTTGAGCTGTAAGGTACAAAGTAGGGTACCAAGCCCACCTGGAGACCCCAAAAAGTGCTTAAAATGGTAAAAATTTGAAAATCAAAATGACTTTATCTTAAGTTTTATAAGTAGGAAGGGAGCAGATGATGTACCAAAACATCAGGTTTAATCTTCTCCTCAATCTGGAAGATTATGGAAAAATAATATTGAAATTAAGGGGTTGTTGAAGGTCAAATAAAGGTCAAAATGTCATTTTTCCTCTAAAAATTTCAAATTTTGATTTAGAAATTTTGATGAAGTAGTTGTGTTTTGTCATTATTTAATTTCCAAACCAAGTTACCACAATGATTGACGGATAAATAATCTCAAATATGGTCCAACAAATCATTTTTTACCAAATACAGGTGAAAATGAAGTAGTTTTAAGTCAATATGGAGGTGTGGAAGGTGGCATTTGGCTATTCCATGCTTATAATAAGTGTCTATGAATGGGTTGTAAGAAGGTGCTAGTATGGAACCACTGTTTAGGTCATAAAAGTTGTGAGCATCAAACATTATAGGCATTGTTTGGTATCTAAATGTTTGTTGTAAGACAATCTTTCCATTCCATGCAACCAACCTAGGGTAGGGTCTATTGTTGCGATACTAGAGGTCATTCAAGGTCAAACTAACCCCAATTTCATAATTTGAGGCATTTTGTCTTTGAATTTTCCATTAAACAGCTTATCATATTCTCCTAGAATACATATTTTATCCTGGAAATATTTTTAGGTGAGATATAATTTTTAAAAAGGATTCTGAGTCACTTTTAGAACATTTCAAGAGAAAGTCTGGACCAATTTGGATTGTTTAGGGACCAAAATTACAAAATGCCATGTTACATGTGCACTCACATATTTAAGTGAAGCAGCAGAATGTTGACATAACAGATCGAGTCATATCTTGTGGTATGTCAGTTTTCATTTTCAATAGGGAAAATAGGCCTTTTAACTTGCGGCATTACTTGCCTATTGTGTTTGTCATGTAAGATTATAAAGGCAGTGTAAAATATCTCTGAGATTTAAGGAAAAAATGAAGGTCAAATAAAGGTCAAAACATCATTTTTTCTTTGAAAAATTCTAATTTTGATGAAGAAATTTTGATTGAGTAGTTTGTGTTTTGTTATAACATAGTATCCTAACCACATTACCACAATAATTGACAAACAAGATACCTTAAATATGTTTTAGCAAAACATTTCCACCCTTTACCTGTAAAAATGAAGTAGTTTTAAGTCAATATAGAGGGGTGGAAGGTGGCATTTGGCTATTCCATGCATATAATAAATGTTTACGAACGGGTTGTGAGAAGGTGTTATATAGTATGGGACCACTGTTTAGGTCATAAAAGGTGTGAGCACCAAACATATAGGCATTGTTTGGTATCTAAATGTTTGTTGTAAGACAATCTTTCCATTCCATGCAAGCAACCTAGGGTAGGGTCTATTGTTATGATACTAGAGGTCATTCAAGGTCAAACTAACCTTAATTTCATGATTTAAGGCATTTTGTCTTTGGATTTTCCACTTAGCAGCTCATCAAATTCTTCTAGAATACATATTTTCTCCTGTAAATATTTTTAGTTGAGAAATATTTTTCAAAAAGGATTCTGAGACATTTTCAGGTCATTTTAAGAGAAAGTTGGAACCAATCTGGAATATTCAGGGGCCAAAATGACAAAATGCCTGATTACGGATGCACTCAAATATTCAAGTGAAGCAGCAGAAAGTTGACATAACAGATAGAGACTCATATCTTATGGCATGTCAGCTTTCATTTTTGATGGGGAGAATAAGTCTTTTAACTTGCCTATTGTGTTTTTTATGTAGGATTATAAAGGCAGTGTAAAATATCTTTGAGATTTAAGGACAAAAGAAGGGCAAATAAAGGTCAAAATATCATTTTTTCTCTAAAAAGTTCAAATTTTGATGATGAAATTTTAATGAGGTACTTCTTTTTTGTCAATACATGATTTCCTAAGCATGTCACCACTTTAATTGACAGACATGATACCTTAAATATATTTTAACAAAAAAAGTTCACCCTTTAGTTTCAAGGTAATATGCAGATGTGGAATGTGCTATAGGACAATCCATGCCTAATCGAGTTGTTAGCAAGTGCTAGTAACATATGGGACCACTGTTTAGGTCATAAAAGTTGTGAGCACCAAACATTATAGGCATTGTTTGCTATCAAAATGCTTGTTATAAGACAATCTTTCCATTTCATGCAGGGTGTAGGGCATTTTGCTGTGGTATAAGAGGTCATTCAAGGTCAAACTATCCCCAATTTCATGACTTAAGGCATTTTGTCTTTGAATTGCCTCTGTAGTATCTCATCAAGTTCTACTAGAATACATATTTAATGATATTTTTTCCAGCAAATATTATTTTTAGGTGAGAAATATCTTTTAAAAGAGAAACTCATGCCTCATAAGGTTATTTCAAGACAAAGTCCATTCTAATCGTGAATGTTCAAAGTCTAAAATGCTCTATGTGACCTTTTGACCTTGGTGTGACATTCCATTTTTCCTTAAATCTCAATGATATTCAACGCTATCTTAAACCTTACGTGGCAAACACAAATTGGCAAGTTAAAAGGTGTATATGCCCAATTGAAAATGAAAGCTGACATACCATATGACAAGGCTGTTGTGTCAACTTTCTGCTGCTAAATTGATATATGGGTGCACCTAAAATTAGGCATTTTGTCATTTTGATGCCAAAATATTCACGATTAGCACAGACTTTGTCTTGAAATAACCTTAAAAGGCATGAGTTTCTCTTTTAAAAGACATTTCTCACCCAAAAAAAATATTTGCAGGAAAAGATATCAATAGATATGTATTCTAGGAGAATTTGATGAGATACTACACAGGCAATTCCAAGACAAAATGACTTAAGTCATGAAATTGGGGGTAGTTTGACCTTGAATGACCTCTTTTATCACAGCAAAATGTCCTAGCCTAGCCTGGTTGCATGAAATGGAAAGATTGTCTTACAACAAGCATTTTGATAGCAAACAATGCCTATAATGTTTGGTGCTCACAACTTTTATGACCTAAACAGTGGTCCCATATGTTACTAGCTCTTGCTAACAACTCGGCATGAATTGTCCAATAGCACATTCCACATCTGCATATTACCTTGAAACTAGACTTCATTTTCACAAGTAAAGGGTATTTTCTTTTTGTTAAAACATATTAAAGGTATCTTGTCTGTCAATTATTGTGGTGACAGGCTCAGGAAATTATGTAATGACAAAAAAGAAGTACCTCACCAAAATTCCATCATCAAAATTTGAACTTTTTAGAGAAAAAATGACGTTTTGACCTTTATTTGACCTTCATTTTTTCCTTAAATCTCAGAGATATTTTACACTGCCTTTATAATCTTACATCACAAACACAGTAGGCAAGTTAAAAGACTTAGTCTTCCCATTAAAAATGAAAGCTGACATGCCATAAGATATGAGTCTCTATCTGTTATGTCAACTTTCTGCTGCTTCACTTAAATATTTGAGTGCACCCGTAATCAGGCATTTTGTCATTTTGGCCCCTAAATATTCCAGATGGGTTCCAACTTTCTCTTGAAATGACCTGAAAATGTCTCAGAATCCTTTTTAAGAAATATTTCTCACCTAAAAATATTTCCAGGTTAAAATATGTATTCTAGGAGAATTTGATAAGCTGCCAAGTGGAAAATCCTAAGACAAAATGCCTTAAATCATGAAATTGGGGTTAGTTTGACCTTGAATGACCTCTAGTATCACAACAATAGACCCTACCCTAGGTTGGTTGCATGGAAAGGAAAGATTGTCTTACAACAAACATTTAGATACCAAACAATGCCTATATGTTTGGTGCTCACACCTTTTATGACCTAAACAGTGGTCCCATACTATATAACACCTTCTCACAACCCGTTCGTAAACATTTATTATATGCATGGAATAGCCAAATGCCACCTTCCACCCCTCTATATTGACTTAAAACTACTTCATTTTTACAGGTAAAGGGTGGAAATGTTTTGCTAAAACATATTTAAGGTATCTTGTTTGTCAATTATTGTGGTAATGTGGTTAGGATATTATGTTATAACAAAACACAAACTACTCAATCAAAATTTCTTCATCAAAATTAGAATTTTTCAAAGAAAAAATGATGTTTTGACCTTTATTTGACCTTCATTTTTTCCTTAAATCTCAGAGATATTTTACACTGCCTTTATAATCTTACATGACAAACACAATAGGCAAGTAATGCCGCAAGTTAAAAGGCCTATTTTCCCTATTGAAAATGAAAACTGACATACCACAAGATATGACTCGATCTGTTATGTCAACATTCTGCTGCTTCACTTAAATATGTGAGTGCACATGTAACATGGCATTTTGTAATTTTGGTCCCTAAACAATCCAAATTGGTCCAGACTTTCTCTTGAAATGACCTAAAAGTGACTCAGAATCCTTTTTAAAAATTATATCTCACCTAAAAATATTTCCAGGATAAAATATGTATTCTAGGAGAATATGATAAGCTGTTTAATGGAAAATTCAAAGACAAAATGCCTCAAATTATGAAATTGGGGTTAGTTTGACCTTGAATGACCTCTAGTATCGCAACAATAGACCCTACCCTAGGTTGGTTGCATGGAATGGAAAGACTGTCTTACAACAAACATTTAGATACCAAACAATGCCTATAATGTTTGATGCTCACAACTTTTATGACCTAAACAGTGGTTCCATACTAGCACCTTCTTACAACCCATTCATAGACACTTATTGGCGGGGCCATCAGGCCCGCCTTATCTGGGAAGGTGTTTTGAGATGTACATGGGCAGACGTCACGTGATCTAAATCCTGAGGCTGGACTGAATATAATTCTCTATTCTGATTGGTTATAATATAAAGGTTTTCCCAACAAAAGTATTATATTAGAACAGTTATCAACCATTTAGTAGATAGATAAAAATAGTAAACCACTAACTAACTTCAAAGTGTTTTTATATGGTGGCATGCGCAAAGTAATTTTTTTTCGAAAATGTGACCCAATCACGGTCGACGGATGACAAATGCGGAACTGTGGTCTATTAATACACATAAGCGGCGATAAAATAAGATCCAAGAGCCCATGAGGTGTAAAAGGTACCTAATTCCGCAATGTGTCAAAATAAAGAATATTTCTTTCAATAGAAATATTGTAAACTATCTATGACGTCGATAAAGTTAAAGTTGAACAGTATTATTCAATCAAATAACTTACAAAAGTCAATTTTGGTTAACTACTCTAAGCATATTACTGTACTCCTTCTCTAGCTATAAGTAGCATCATTCGCGCGTGTGAGGCGGGCACAATTAAGTTGCGCTTCCCCTCTCACTCTGGATCTCTAGTCGGGTCGGGAGCTCGAGGGGTATGTTTAATTTAAACGAGGGGATTTGCCCCAATACCTTCTGCACGCCGTGACCGCGTGCTATGTGGCCTGCCCGAGATCTGCGGCGTTGCCAATGACTGCCAGCTGTCTTTTGTCACAGCCTGGATTTATATCCTTGCAGGGGCATGAAATATTGATGTATAGACTTGGAACCAAGCCTCCGATTGATATCCCCGCTGGCCACACCTACCTACATTCCCCCTAGTAGCAACTTGGCAGAAAAACTGACAAAAAACGAAAATTCCAAATTCTAGTCTTTACGTGCTCCTGCGCGGCAGCATAGGCAGGGCCTACCAACTGCAAGATCGCATTAGCATGCCATACCTTCACTACCTTAACCCAAAGAATACTCGTAGCATTAAAAAATTACGAACAAATAAGTAAATTTAACTGAATGACCAAAGTTTGTGGAGAATAACTAGGACGACAGCAAATGACATGCGCTTCAGTCGGTTAAACATCTCACGTATCAATTTCATATCTGTTAGCCAAGCTTTCTGAACTTTTGGTACATAGATTAGGTAGCCCTAAGTGTGAGGTCGCAGAGATATCTGTGTGTTCTGATATTCTTTCATTAAAATAATTGCCTAAACGAAAAATAAGGATTTCTCTAATTCCTCCACCTGTTTCAACTGCCTAAATACGCCATAGCCGCAATTTGGCAGAAATACTGACAAAAAATGAAAATTCCATATTCTGGTCTCAATGTGTTCCCGAGCGGCAGTGCAGGCAGGGTCTACCAACTGCAAGATTGCACTTTGTGTAGAATGCGATACCTTAAGTACCCTACCCTCGAGAATACTCGTAGCATTATGAAATTACGAACAAATATGTAAATTTTACTGAATGACCAAAGTTTGTGGAGAATAACTAAGACAACTGCAAATGACATGTGTTCCAGCCGGTTTTACACCTCACTTATCAATTTCATATCTGTTAGCCGAGCATTCTGAACATTTGGTACATAGGTTAGGTAGCCCTAAGTGTGAGGTCGCAGAGATATCTGTGTGTTCCGATATTTTTTCATTAAAATAATTGCCCAAACGATAAATAAGGATTTCTCTAATTCCTCCACCTGTTTCAACTGCCGAAATACGCCATAGCCGCAATTTGGCAGAAAAACTGACAAAAAATGAAAATTCCATATTCTGGTCTCAACGTGTTTCCAAGCGGCAGTGCAGGCAGGGTCTACCAACTGCAAGATTGCAGTTTGTGTAGAATGCGATACCTTAAGTACCCTAAGAATACTCGTAGCATTATGAAATTACGAACAAATATGTAAATTTTACAGAATGACAAAAGTTTGTGGAGAATAACTAGGACGAGTGCAAATGACATGTGCAACAGCCAGTTTGATTTCTGATATTTCTTTTCCATTAAAAGAATTGTCAAACTAAAAATAAGGGTTGAGAAGATAGAACTAGAATTAATCATGAATGATGTTGCAATCAGATATTTAGGTGCTCTGACCTTTTTGCCAATTTGAAAATTTTCTCCTGGGGGGCATTCAGGTACAGAGGGGGCGCATAAGCTCGTTTTTTTTCAAAATTAAAAATTCCCCTATAGCACTGATTTCTGGCCAAAATAAGCACCCCTATTTTAATAAAAACGCTGACTTTTTCCAGGAAATAAACACCCCTTCTTTTATCAAAACACTGACATTGGATGAACAAGAACACGTCTTTCAACTTAAGATTTTATAATCCTCTGCCTGTTTAGCGGCAGCAAGTGGCGGCAGCAGGTAGCGGCAGCAAACTCGCAGGAATCTTTCATGGTTACTATCTGCATGGCGGGTACTTTCCAGTTAAGTACACATTCATAAATCAATAGTTGTTATTTTGTTTTTATTTTTGCATTTCCACCATTTAAAATTAGCCCAAAGTATGCCTTTATTAGTCTGATATTACATGTACCTGGACGGGTGGGCCTTATGGTAACTTTTATTGTAACGATTAATATGAAACCATACTAAATATGAAATCACTTTAGTTAAGTTACAGATAGCCAGAGGTCGCCACCTGACATTCGCTGCTGCCTATTGTTATTGGCAGGGCCCTCAGGCCACGCCTATATAGTCATTCTCCTACCCAGAGATCCCGCTACTAGTCGTGTAGCAATCCAACCGGAAGATGGTATCGTCGCCCTGGCAGAGTGCTATATAGTAAGCTATTGCGAGATGTCCGTAGTCCGGCCGTCCATGTTTGAAATTCTGAGGCTGGACTGAACTGAATATAATTCTCTATTTTTTACTCTCATTTGCCCTCATTTAAATCTCACATTACCATTATGCTCACTTCGTGAGGTCATTCTTGCTTGCTGTAAACATTAAATTTTGAATATTGAAAAATATGCTTGATTGTTCATTATTCATAATCCAGTTTTCAATTTTTATTAATCACCTTATAAATATAAAAAAAAAAATTCACAATGTAGTTAAATCGTTTTTGATATTTTCAATTTATTTCTGGATATTGAAAATTTTTGGGATGGTTAATTGGCGGGGCCCTCAGTCCACGCCTATATGGGAAGCTGATTTGAAATGTTCATAGTCCGGACGGCCATGTTGGAAATCCTGAGGCTGGACTGAATATAATTATCTATTCTGATTGGTTTTAATATAAATGTTGGCCCGGTACATTACCTTTGCCACGGAAAATTGTGCCATCATTATTTTAATTTAGCATGAATTTTTCAAATATATAACATATTTTAAGCGGACATAAACAAATTACTAAAGAAAAAAATACCATGTGTATAGAATGAAATCAGGAGATTTCGTAACCAAACTGGTTCGTAACCAAACTGATGCGTAACCAAGAAGCTTCGCACCCAAGAGATTTCGAAGTCTCCAGCTTGCGCCTAGAATTCCGATATTTGTTTCAATTCTACAAAAAATGATACAAATCTAGTCATTATGAATTATTTTCCTCTATAATGTTAATGTTCTTTATACATCCGGTTCCCTCACAAGTTCATAAATAACTTGGCCCCGCCTTTTGACTATTGATGCTTTGCATCAACAACCGTACTTGTTATAAGCATGGAATAGCCAAATGCCACCTTCCACACCTCCATATTGACTTAAAACTACTTCATTTTCACCTGTATTTGGTAAAAAATGATTTGTTGGACCATATTTGAGATTATTTATCCGTCAATCATTGTGGTAACTTGGTTTGGAAATTAAATAATGACAAAACACAACTACTTCATCAAAATTTCTAAATCAAAATTTGAAATTTTTAGAGGAAAAATGACATTTTGACCTTTATTTGACCTTCAACAACCCCTTAATTTCAATATTATTTTTCCATAATCTTCCAGATTGAGGAGAAGATTAAACCTGATGTTTTGGTACATCATCTGCTCCCTTCCTACTTATAAAACTTAAGATAAAGTCATTTTGATTTTCAAATTTTTACCATTTTAGGCACTTTTTGGGGTCTCCAGGTGGGCTTGGTACCCTACTTTGTACCTTACAGCTCAAAATTGGACATAAAACTCTAGTCAATGAACTTTCTAAAATGTTCAACAATTCCATTAAAAGACATTCCTTCAGAAAAAGGGGCTACAAAAAAGAAATACATACCGTCAAAAAAACTGAGAAGTTTATAAACGGAAACTATAGAATATCGGAAAATCCCAGATTCTTGATTTGGCAGCCATTTTGACCTTGAATGACCTTTATTACATCATGGGATAGAGTTAGTTATGTATTTACTATTTCAAAAGATACTTCTCATTCATACCAACTTTTTGATACCAAACACGCATCCCTATGTTTGGTTTAAGCTGAGTTATGAATGTTTTAGGGTGCCTTTCCTACCCCTATACCTATTATTTTGACCATTTTGGGGCCTTATATATATATATATATATATATATATATATATATATATATATATATATATATATATATACATACATACATACATACATACATACATACATACATACATACATACATACATACATACATACATACATACATACATACATATATATATATATATATATATATATATATATATATATATATATATATATATATATACACATACATACATACATACATACATACATACATACATACATACATACATACATACATACATACATACATACATACATACATACATACATACATACATACATACATACATACATACATACATACAAACATACATACATACATACATACATATATATATATATATATATATATATATATATATATATATATATATATATATATATATATATACACACACATATATATATATACACACACATATATATATATATATATATATATATATATATATATATATATATATATATATATATATATATATATATATATATATATATATATATATATATACATACACACACACACACACACACACACACATATATATATATATATATATATATATATATATATATATATATATATATATTTATATATACAGGCAAACTCAGATATGACAGACCCAGTGGGACCAGGAGAATAAGCCTTTTGCTCATAAGCGCTAGGGGTGCAGCAGGGGTGCAGATGCAGCCGGCTGGCAGTCAGCGCCCATTAGAATAGCATAGGGAAGCTAGGGCAGGCCCCCTTGAAGTTCAACATAATGTACTTAAAATGTCACTTAGTATCATCAACTTTTCCTGCAAAGATGAATGTGACCTCAAGGGAATATTCTGTTGAACACTGTAAACTTTATTTGGGAAATTAGACTCAGATTTCCTGTTGTTATATGAGTGTAATTTGACTCCCTTCAGCTTCTCACTGGGTAAAGCTCATACCAGATCAAATCTGATGTCTGCTACAAATTTGTTTCAAATCATTTACTCTCCCTGTTCTTTGCAATTTAGTCTATGGAATAAAGTCACTATATGTTGTATCTCACTTTTCAGATAGTTGTACACCCTTATATGCAGAATTTCTTCCCCACATGGCCAGTGCTAGTTCGGTAGACGCCACTGAGCAGTCAGGTTATCTCACAGAAATGCTTTGGCTGATAAGAAGTTATAAAAATTGAAAAAATGTGAACTGTTCCCAGCTTTTTATAGATCAAGGGGTTAGTGGTAATGAGGAACACCTTTATTGCTAGAGCATTCTCTGTATGGAAATGAAAGTACCTGTTGTCATTTCTTAGAAAGAAAGGGAACGGATATTAGCCAGATCATGTAGGGACCTTCTCCTAAAGGGAACTTACTGGACCCTTTACCAGAACTTGACTGTGTTGGTGAATAAATATCCTGGTGCTAACAATACTCTGTATTTGACATCTGGATTTACATAATGGCTGGCCACAAAGGGGCCTCTACGCAAGTCGCTTATTGGTCCGTCATTTGCATATGACAGACTCAGTCTGTCATATGCAAGTGTGTATCCTATTGCATGGGGACCTCCTTTGATAGGTATAAAGTCAAAACAGCGAAAGAATACGCCTGGCTGGACTTATATTATACATGTATTTGTCTGCTACGCGAACTGCCAGACGGTGTGAACTGAGTGCTGACTGGCTGAACGTAACTCATCACGTGTTAGTCTCGGCGGGAATAAGTTGCCTGCTAGACACGTGTTCCGGGGGTAGACGAGTTCACCTGTATATATATACATACATACATAACAAACATATATCATATCATCTTTCAACCTACCTATCTTCCGATCTACACACACACAAAGACACACACACACACATATATATTGTTGGAATCTTACAGAAAAAAACTTCGATTGGAAAACATTATTCAGAGAAATGTTATTCAGAAAATTACTAACAACACTATATTTTGTAAACTCTTTCTTGATCTCAAAGTTACTATCAAAATAATCCAGATGAAAAGTTGTAGAGAAACCCTTGAGAATGAATAGATTAACTCTTTCATTGCTGAGGCTACTTTCATCCAAAGCACAATGATGCAAAGTTATTTGAAAACCATCTGCACTCCGTCTTGTGGGTATTCATTGGATAGCTCTCAGTGAGTACTCTTAGATGAGTACCCATGTGCCAGGGTTTCAGTCATTTCTCAGATTCTTTGCATCATTTCGTATTGGCCAAATAAGCCACCAGCAGCATTTATAAGGGTTAAATCATGGCTAGTCAGTTGTATATGTGCGGAGAACCTCAGAACCCAAGGAAAAACACTGTCTGATCTGAACATTTTCTCACAAAACTTATGGAGTAAATTGTGATCTGGCTATGGCGAGAGACCAGGTACTATTTCTGAATCTAATTGTACTTACCATGTTATTCCTTAACCTCGCAAGTAGAGAGTCTGCCTCATCCCCGAATGCAACGCAGGCAACTTTACCGGTCCCATCTTCTAGTGTAAAATTTACGCGGTATCCAGATCCAGATTTGTTTTGGAGCTTGCCGCTCAGTGCACTAACAGTGCCCCGTATGTGGTATCTAGGAATAAGCAAAACAAACATGCACTCTTAAAGGGGAACTTGTGGAAGAACAAACCATAGGTTTATATGAAAGTTCATGAACAAAGCTCTACATCTGTCATAAACAGGGACGCCCTAGATCTCCACACAAAGAGATATCTAAAATTGCAATTAGTGAATAGCACCTCCTCTGAGCCAAGGCCGCCGCCATTTTGAATCAGGGTCATCACCCCCTGCTGTGGTCAGTGTTATAAGCACAGAGCTAGGGGCAGGATGCACAGAGCTAGGGGCAGATTGCCACCCAATTGAAAAACATGGCTGCTGCTAGGGGCTGGGCAAGAGGATGGCAATATGCAAAAAATCTCCCCTCATGGTATCACTGAGAGAAAAAGAAGGGCAGCATCCTGTGTATTTCTTTCATATAAGCTGATATGTATGTGAGCCTTTAGGGCCCCTTTAAGGCTTTGAATACAGCGTACATTGTGCAACATAGGTTCCAAAACATTACTTGCCCCACCAGCACTTTCATTTGCTGTTCCAGCACTTCCACTTGCCCCGCCACTCTGCCAAACAAAGGTGAGTTACATTGCGGGAACTCTTCCCAAAACATTACTTGTCGAGCGGGACAAGTTAGGTTCTTGTTCTGCTTGCCCGATTGCTGTTCTTTTGCCAAATTCACTTCAACTTGCAACAGGACAAGCAGTTAAGTTGCAGGTTGGAATGACAAAAACCTTGACAGTGAGCCAAAAAAAAAAAAAAGCCATTATAAGTACTAACCAAAATATATGCTAAAAAAAATGTTCGTTTCCTATTACCCTACCTATACTTATTTTTTGCCCCTACCCTTATCTTTTTATTGCCCAAAATATATTTCTTAAAAGCAAGGTAAAAATTTGTAACTGCTTCATATTCCATGCATGGCATACAAAAGATCTTGAAAAAAGAAAGAAAACATCAAATATCATCATGTAATACTAGTTCAGTGGATTTAGATAGATCTAGATACCCCAATACTTTTGATGCTGCTATTTTGCTTGACATTTACATCTAATGCAGCATGGAGGAGAGAAAAAAAATTATGATAAAACAAAATAAATTACCTACCTACCCTATTTTTTTCTAGCATGTAATAGGAAACAAACATATATTTTGTTTAAGCCTAACAAAAATTGGCCTGCTGGTTTTCAGGCTTCTGTACATAGAAAAATCACTTTTGAACTTTTAACTGATCAATAGCAATCACCTCACTAAATTGAAAACTTCTGAAGGCCGCACACCTCAAGAAAATAAACATTGACAGAATGACCACAGACGCACTTTTAATACTGCTTTATACAGAATGCATCACCAAAAGGTCAAGCAACTGAGCGAAGGGTACACTCATTATCTCAGTTATATAGGTATTGGTATTACATTTACACAGATTTCAATAGTTATTGAAGATTTGAGCAAGCAACTAAAGACTGTCCAACGGGACTACCTGAATTCAATTTTAGGTAGCCTGACAGGGATGTTTTTGAAATTTAGATACCCCGGGATATGGGACTATGCTTTTTGTCGAGCGCTGCTTTATCTGCACTGTTGAAAGAACATTGGATTTCCCTTGTGTTATAGTATCTCTGAAGTTACATGATAAAATCTTTCCTGCCATGCCATGTAGGGCAGGCACACTCTGATTTCTACCTGCCCTTCAGCCATTTTGAAATATTTTACCTGCCCGGGGCAGTGGTGCAGCCCTTAATGTCATGCCCTGGTACCGGAACTTGATACAATACCAAATACCGGTACTGAATGGGAAAAAGTCTCATATCAAAAAAGCTGAGTATCGAATCTTTGCAAATTTAAAATATACATGAAATTGACACTTATTGCTAACTCGCCGTCTCCCCCTGAAGTTAGTTTGCGATCTACTAGCAAAACTATGGAAGCTCACACTTATAATTTAACAATATTAGGTATCTAGGAGGCGAGGCAGTATATCATTAAATAATTGTATCGTTAAAGAAATATTGATATCCTGTTGTATCGTTTAAGGTGCCAGTCTCTAACTGTCATTGTCAATAAGGCCTAAAAAAAGTGTTTGTTTCCGGTAACCCAAACCTAGTCTGTTTTCATTCATAATCTATGAGGACCCTAATTTTTTTTTTACATTTTCCCAAGGTCAAAAATAAATGAAATAAATAAATACATACAAAGAAATAGTTTTCATCTCAAACCACTCATTTTGGCCTCATATAAGACTGAGAATGCAACTTCGAGCAACTATAATCCTCTAGCTTCAGGCCTCCCTTCAGGTCTTCCTGGCAAATAAAAAAAGCAAAAAAAAGAAGATTTTCCTACCTACCCTACCTAGTTTTTTTTTAGCAAGGTTATCGTAAACAAACACTTTTTAATTTTAGGCCTAAGTAAAAACAAATCTTGAAGAGTCATAGGCCTTCTTTCCCTCTTACTCACCTTACAGAGGCATTTTTCAAATCTTTTATAGGTGTTGGCGCAGTAGGGTCTTTCTTCACTCTGATCTTTCTCTTATTAGGGACTTCTGCAGTGGCTCCGCGACTACCATCTTGGACATCTACACCACCAGATTGACGTTTCACTCCTCTCCCCGGCGGCTTGGCAGGGGAAGATAAGATATCTGCAATGAGTTGAAACATACCGTAAATTCTAGGTTATTTGGGACACTCTTTAATAATTACAATTTTTATGGGTTCAGGGTAGCACACGTTTTCTGAAAATACCTTGATGTCGTATCTGCAAGATTTACACCTAGGTCCATCTTTTGTGAAAAATTAGCAACGGATGATAGATTTAGGGTTACCCAGATTTCCCATTAATCATTTTTGGAAAATAATTATAGTGGCCAAAATTTCTGAGAATTTATGGTAGTATTAAACAGAATTATTTCTAGATATTTGCCACTCAACAGGGCCCGACAATAATCCCCAATCACATGGTATGGAGTAGGAGTTAAATGTTTTTTCAAATTCCCACAAAGTAACACATTTATTCTCAACTCCAACATCTGTCCTTTAAATTCTCCTTATATTTCATAAAATCGTAATTAACTCCTGTTTAAATCTCTTATTACATGCTGCCATGATGCTATCTATAATTTAGTACCTCTTCATACCTCTTTCACACAGCCTGAGGCTATTGCTCAAGAAATGGAAATTTATCCAGGTCCTGCAAAGCTAGACCTCTTCCTATTGCAAAATGACCAAGCTTTTAAATGCAAGAAAAAGCTTGAACAATCAAATAAAATTTCACCTCAGACTTTAATACTTCCATTTGAATCAGTTTGTCCGGTCACTCTGCACATGATCACAAGTCAATATGATATTTCAGTACCAAATGCAAAGAGTGTACAAATGAAGATGTTGTATCGAGATTTCTTTCAATACCAATTTTGCACAGCAGTAAAATTTTGACATTAACAATAACCTTATATGAGACACCTTCACCAGACTGAAATCTTTGAAACAGTACAGAGATCCCTACTGGTCAAGGACCAAAGATTTCCACATTTTCTTCAAATAAATTAAAGAAATAATGCTATTTCTTTGAATCAGGAAATTCCTAAAGATGCCCATCCCTAATAAAACAGCAGAATTTTCCTTCCAGCTGTTGTTACGAAATGATTTTATGAAGTATTTCCTCTCAAGTTTTTCAAAATATGGAATAATAATAAAGCAGCAGAATTTTCCTATCAGCTATTGCTTCAAACTGATCTTTATGAAGTATTTTCTCAAGTTTTTCAAATACTAAAACTGCAGAATTTTCCTACCAGCTGTTGCTCAGAACTGATTTTTACGAAGTATTTTGTCAAGTTTTTCAAAATATGGAATAATAATAAAATGGCAGAATTTTCCTACCAGCTGTTGCTTTGAACCCATTTGCACCAAGTATTTTCTCAAGTTTTTCAACATCAGCATTACAGCCTTCTCTCTCTATCCAATCCTTGATGATCTTGTAGCCAAGGTTTTGATTTTTTGACGCCGTACTAGATCTCACGCCAAGAATACTGGACAGCTTTTGCCACTTTTCCTTCACTTCATGTTGGCTGCTCACGGCTTCAATTGCTGCTTCATTGAGTTCTGAAAGTGAAAAAGAAATGAATACTTTATACACTAATTGTTGACTTAATATCTCAGTAATACCACTGAACAAAAATGATTCAAATAATGGTAGG
>OZ012695.1:41703238-41719141 GCA_963942565.1 Maea johnstoni | reverse complement strand
TATACATACTCATACCTATTGTTCTTCTCTTATGATGATGATGATGACGGAGGTATACATACTCATACCTATTGTTCTTCTCTTATGATGATGATGATGACGGAGGTATACATACTCATACCAATTGTTCTTCTCTTATGATGATGATGATGACGGAGGTATACATACTCATACCTATTGTTCTTCTCTTATGATGATGATGATGATGACGGAGGTATACATACTCATACCTATTGTTCTTCTCTTATGATGATGATGATGATGACGGAGGTATACATACTCATACCTATTGTTCTTCTCTTATGATGATGATGATGATGACGGAGGTATACATACTCATACCTATTGTTCTTCTCTTATGATGATGATGATGACGGAGGTATACATACTCATACCTATTGTTCTTCTCTTATGATGATGATGATGACGGAGGTGTACATACTCATACCTATTGTTCTTCTCTTATGATGATGATGATGATGACGGAGGTATACATACTCATACCTATTGTTCTTCTCTTATGATGATGATGATGACGGAGGTATACATACTCATACCTATTGTTCTTCTCTTATGATGATGATGATGACGGAGGTATACATACTCATACCTATTGTTCTTCTCTTATGATGATGATGATGACGGAGGTATACATACTCATACCTATTGTTCTTCTCTTATGATGATGATGATGATGACGGAGGTATACATACTCATACCTATTGTTCTTCTCTTATGATGATGATGATGACGGAGGTATACATACTCATACCTATTGTTCTTCTCTTATGATGATGATGATGACGGAGGTATACATACTCATACCTATTGTTCTTCTCTTATGATGATGATGATGACGGAGGTATACATACTCATACCTATTGTTCTTCTCTTATGATGATGATGATGACGGAGGTATACATACTCATACCTATTGTTCTTCTCTTATGATGATGATGATGACGGAGGTATACATACTCATACCAATTGTTCTTCTCTTATGATGATGATGATGATGACGGAGGTATACATACTCATACCTATTGTTCTTCTCTTATGATGATGATGATGACGGAGGTATACATACTCATACCTATTGTTCTTCTCTTATGATGATGATGATGACGGAGGTATACATACTCATACCTATTGTTCTTCTCTTATGATGATGATGATGACGGAGGTATACATACTCATACCTATTGTTCTTCTCTTATGATGATGATGATGACGGAGGTATACATACTCATACCTATTGTTCTTCTCTTATGATGATGATGATGACGGAGGTATACATACTCATACCTATTGTTCTTCTCTTATGATGATGATGATGACGGAGGTATACATACTCATACCTATTGTTCTTCTCTTATGATGATGATGATGACGGAGGTATACATACTCATACCTATTGTTCTTCTCTTATGATGATGATGATGATGACGGAGGTATACATACTCATACCTATTGTTCTTCTCTTATGATGATGATGATGACGGAGGTATACATACTCATACCTATTGTTCTTCTCTTATGATGATGATGATGACGGAGGTATACATACTCATACCTATTGTTCTTCTCTTATGATGATGATGATGATGACGGAGGTATACATACTCATACCTATTGTTCTTCTCTTATGATGATGATGATGACGGAGGTATACATACTCATACCTATTGTTCTTCTCTTATGATGATGATGATGACGGAGGTATACATACTCATACCTATTGTTCTTCTCTTATGATGATGATGATGACGGAGGTATACATACTCATACCTATTGTTCTTCTCTTATGATGATGATGATGACGGAGGTATACATACTCATACCTATTGTTCTTCTCTTATGATGATGATGATGATGACGGAGGTATACATACTCATACCTATTGTTCTTCTCTTATGATGATGATGATGACGGAGGTATACATACTCATACCTATTGTTCTTCTCTTATGATGATGATGATGATGACGGAGGTATACATACTCATACCTATTGTTCTTCTCTTATGATGATGATGATGACGGAGGTATACATACTCATACCTATTGTTCTTCTCTTATGATGATGATGATGATGACGGAGGTATACATACTCATACCTATTGTTCTTCTCTTATGATGATGATGATGATGATGACGGAGGTATACATACTCATACCTATTGTTCTTCTCTTATGATGATGATGATGACGGAGGTATACATACTCATACCTATTGTTCTTCTCTTATGATGATGATGAATATGATGATGACGGAGGTATACATACTCATACCTATTGTTCTTCTCTTATGATGATGATGATGACGGAGGTAGTACATACTCATACCTATTGTTCTTCTCTTATGATGATGATGATGATGACGGAGGTATACATACTCATACCTATTGTTCTTCTCTTATGATGATGATGATGATGACGGAGGTATACATACTCATACCTATTGTTCTTCTCTTATGATGATGATGATGATGACGGAGGTATACATACTCATACCTATTGTTCTTCTCTTATGATGATGATGATGATGACGGAGGTATACATACTCATACCTATTGTTCTTCTCTTATGATGATGATGATGACGGAGGTATACATACTCATACCTATTGTTCTTCTCTTATGATGATGATGATGACGGAGGTATACATACTCATACCTATTGTTCTTCTCTTATGATGATGATGATGATGACGGAGGTATACATACTCATACCTATTGTTCTTCTCTTATGATGATGATGATGACGGAGGTATACATACTCATACCTATTGTTCTTCTCTTATGATGATGATGATGACGGAGGTATACATACTCATACCTATTGTTCTTCTCTTATGATGATGATGATGATGACGGAGGTATACATACTCATACCTATTGTTCTTCTCTTATGATGATGATGATGACGGAGGTATACATACTCATACCTATTGTTCTTCTCTTATGATGATGATGATGACGGAGGTATACATACTCATACCTATTGTTCTTCTCTTATGATGATGATGATGACGGAGGTATACATACTCATACCTATTGTTCTTCTCTTATGATGATGATGATGATGACGGAGGTATACATACTCATACCTATTGTTCTTCTCTTATGATGATGATGATGATGACGGAGGTATACATACTCATACCTATTGTTCTTCTCTTATGATGATGATGATGATGACGGAGGTATACATACTCATACCTATTGTTCTTCTCTTATGATGATGATGATGACGGAGGTATACATACTCATACCTATTGTTCTTCTCTTATGATGATGATGATGACGGAGGTGTACATACTCATACCTATTGTTCTTCTCTTATGATGATGATGATGATGACGGAGGTATACATACTCATACCTATTGTTCTTCTCTTATGATGATGATGATGACGGAGGTATACATACTCATACCTATTGTTCTTCTCTTATGATGATGATGATGACGGAGGTATACATACTCATACCTATTGTTCTTCTCTTATGATGATGATGATGACGGAGGTATACATACTCATACCTATTGTTCTTCTCTTATGATGATGATGATGACGGAGGTATACATACTCATACCTATTGTTCTTCTCTTATGATGATGATGATGACGGAGGTATACATACTCATACCTATTGTTCTTCTCTTATGATGATGATGATGACGGAGGTATACATACTCATACCTATTGTTCTTCTCTTATGATGATGATGATGACGGAGGTATACATACTCATACCTATTGTTCTTCTCTTATGATGATGATGATGACGGAGGTATACATACTCATACCTATTGTTCTTCTCTTATGATGATGATGATGACGGAGGTATACATACTCATACCTATTGTTCTTCTCTTATGATGATGATGATGATGACGGAGGTATACATACTCATACCTATTGTTCTTCTCTTATGATGATGATGATGACGGAGGTATACATACTCATACCTATTGTTCTTCTCTTATGATGATGATGATGATGACGGAGGTATACATACTCATACCTATTGTTCTTCTCTTATGATGATGATGATGACGGAGGTATACATACTCATACCTATTGTTCTTCTCTTATGATGATGATGATGATGACGGAGGTATACATACTCATACCTATTGTTCTTCTCTTATGATGATGATGATGATGACGGAGGTATACATACTCATACCTATTGTTCTTCTCTTATGATGATGATGATGATGACGGAGGTATACATACTCATACCTATTGTTCTTCTCTTATGATGATGATGATGACGGAGGTATACATACTCATACCTATTGTTCTTCTCTTATGATGATGATGATGATGACGGAGGTATACATACTCATACCTATTGTTCTTCTCTTATGATGATGATGATGATGACGGAGGTATACATACTCATACCTATTGTTCTTCTCTTATGATGATGATGATGATGACGGAGGTATACATACTCATACCTATTGTTCTTCTCTTATGATGATGATGATGACGGAGGTATACATACTCATACCTATTGTTCTTCTCTTATGATGATGATGATGACGGAGGTATACATACTCATACCTATTGTTCTTCTCTTATGATGATGATGATGACGGAGGTATACATACTCATACCTATTGTTCTTCTCTTATGATGATGATGATGATGACGGAGGTATACATACTCATACCTATTGTTCTTCTCTTATGATGATGATGATGACGGAGGTATACATACTCATACCTATTGTTCTTCTCTTATGATGATGATGATGATGACGGAGGTATACATACTCATACCTATTGTTCTTCTCTTATGATGATGATGATGACGGAGGTATACATACTCATACCTATTGTTCTTCTCTTATGATGATGATGATGACGGAGGTATACATACTCATACCTATTGTTCTTCTCTTATGATGATGATGATGACGGAGGTATACATACTCATACCTATTGTTCTTCTCTTATGATGATGATGATGATGACGGAGGTATACATACTCATACCTATTGTTCTTCTCTTATGATGATGATGATGACGGAGGTATACATACTCATACCTATTGTTCTTCTCTTATGATGATGATGATGATGACGGAGGTATACATACTCATACCTATTGTTCTTCTCTTATGATGATGATGATGACGGAGGTATACATACTCATACCTATTGTTCTTCTCTTATGATGATGATGATGATGACGGAGGTATACATACTCATACCTATTGTTCTTCTCTTATGATGATGATGATGATGACGGAGGTATACATACTCATACCTATTGTTCTTCTCTTATGATGATGATGATGATGACGGAGGTATACATACTCATACCTATTGTTCTTCTCTTATGATGATGATGATGACGGAGGTATACATACTCATACCTATTGTTCTTCTCTTATGATGATGATGATGATGACGGAGGTATACATACTCATACCTATTGTTCTTCTCTTATGATGATGATGATGACGGAGGTATACATACTCATACCTATTGTTCTTCTCTTATGATGATGATGATGATGACGGAGGTATACATACTCATACCTATTGTTCTTCTCTTATGATGATGATGATGACGGAGGTATACATACTCATACCTATTGTTCTTCTCTTATGATGATGATGATGATGACGGAGGTATACATACTCATACCTATTGTTCTTCTCTTATGATGATGATGATGACGGAGGTATACATACTCATACCTATTGTTCTTCTCTTATGATGATGATGATGACGGAGGTATACATACTCATACCTATTGTTCTTCTCTTATGATGATGATGATGACGGAGGTATACATACTCATACCTATTGTTCTTCTCTTATGATGATGATGATGACGGAGGTATACATACTCATACCTATTGTTCTTCTCTTATGATGATGATGATGATGACGGAGGTATACATACTCATACCTATTGTTCTTCTCTTATGATGATGATGATGACGGAGGTATACATACTCATACCTATTGTTCTTCTCTTATGATGATGATGATGATGACGGAGGTATACATACTCATACCTATTGTTCTTCTCTTATGATGATGATGATGACGGAGGTATACATACTCATACCTATTGTTCTTCTCTTATGATGATGATGATGACGGAGGTATACATACTCATACCTATTGTTCTTCTCTTATGATGATGATGATGACGGAGGTATACATACTCATACCTATTGTTCTTCTCTTATGATGATGATGATGACGGAGGTATACATACTCATACCTATTGTTCTTCTCTTATGATGATGATGATGACGGAGGTATACATACTCATACCTATTGTTCTTCTCTTATGATGATGATGATGACGGAGGTATACATACTCATACCTATTGTTCTTCTCTTATGATGATGATGATGACGGAGGTATACATACTCATACCTATTGTTCTTCTCTTATGATGATGATGATGACGGAGGTATACATACTCATACCTATTGTTCTTCTCTTATGATGATGATGATGACGGAGGTATACATACTCATACCTATTGTTCTTCTCTTATGATGATGATGATGACGGAGGTATACATACTCATACCTATTGTTCTTCTCTTATGATGATGATGATGATGACGGAGGTATACATACTCATACCTATTGTTCTTCTCTTATGATGATGATGATGACGGAGGTATACATACTCATACCTATTGTTCTTCTCTTATGATGATGATGATGATGACGGAGGTATACATACTCATACCTATTGTTCTTCTCTTATGATGATGATGATGACGGAGGTATACATACTCATACCTATTGTTCTTCTCTTATGATGATGATGATGACGGAGGTATACATACTCATACCTATTGTTCTTCTCTTATGATGATGATGATGACGGAGGTATACATACTCATACCTATTGTTCTTCTCTTATGATGATGATGATGACGGAGGTATACATACTCATACCTATTGTTCTTCTCTTATGATGATGATGATGATGACGGAGGTATACATACTCATACCTATTGTTCTTCTCTTATGATGATGATGATGACGGAGGTATACATACTCATACCTATTGTTCTTCTCTTATGATGATGATGATGACGGAGGTATACATACTCATACCTATTGTTCTTCTCTTATGATGATGATGATGACGGAGGTATACATACTCATACCTATTGTTCTTCTCTTATGATGATGATGATGATGACGGAGGTATACATACTCATACCTATTGTTCTTCTCTTATGATGATGATGATGATGACGGAGGTGTACATACTCATACCTATTGTTCTTCTCTTATGATGATGATGATGACGGAGGTATACATACTCATACCTATTGTTCTTCTCTTATGATGATGATGATGACGGAGGTATACATACTCATACCTATTGTTCTTCTCTTATGATGATGATGATGACGGAGGTGTACATACTCATACCTATTGTTCTTCTCTTATGATGATGATGATGACGGAGGTATACATACTCATACCTATTGTTCTTCTCTTATGATGATGATGATGATGACGGAGGTATACATACTCATACCTATTGTTCTTCTCTTATGATGATGATGATGACGGAGGTATACATACTCATACCTATTGTTCTTCTCTTATGATGATGATGATGATGACGGAGGTATACATACTCATACCTATTGTTCTTCTCTTATGATGATGATGATGATGACGGAGGTATACATACTCATACCTATTGTTCTTCTCTTATGATGATGATGATGACGGAGGTATACATACTCATACCTATTGTTCTTCTCTTATGATGATGATGATGATGACGGAGGTATACATACTCATACCTATTGTTCTTCTCTTATGATGATGATGATGACGGAGGTATACATACTCATACCTATTGTTCTTCTCTTATGATGATGATGATGACGGAGGTATACATACTCATACCTATTGTTCTTCTCTTATGATGATGATGATGACGGAGGTATACATACTCATACCTATTGTTCTTCTCTTATGATGATGATGATGACGGAGGTATACATACTCATACCTATTGTTCTTCTCTTATGATGATGATGATGACGGAGGTATACATACTCATACCTATTGTTCTTCTCTTATGATGATGATGATGACGGAGGTATACATACTCATACCTATTGTTCTTCTCTTATGATGATGATGATGACGGAGGTATACATACTCATACCTATTGTTCTTCTCTTATGATGATGATGATGATGACGGAGGTATACATACTCATACCTATTGTTCTTCTCTTATGATGATGATGATGATGACGGAGGTATACATACTCATACCTATTGTTCTTCTCTTATGATGATGATGATGACGGAGGTATACATACTCATACCTATTGTTCTTCTCTTATGATGATGATGATGACGGAGGTATACATACTCATACCTATTGTTCTTCTCTTATGATGATGATGATGATGACGGAGGTATACATACTCATACCTATTGTTCTTCTCTTATGATGATGATGATGACGGAGGTATACATACTCATACCTATTGTTCTTCTCTTATGATGATGATGATGATGACGGAGGTATACATACTCATACCTATTGTTCTTCTCTTATGATGATGATGATGATGACGGAGGTATACATACTCATACCTATTGTTCTTCTCTTATGATGATGATGATGACGGAGGTATACATACTCATACCTATTGTTCTTCTCTTATGATGATGATGATGACGGAGGTATACATACTCATACCTATTGTTCTTCTCTTATGATGATGATGATGATGACGGAGGTATACATACTCATACCTATTGTTCTTCTCTTATGATGATGATGATGACGGAGGTATACATACTCATACCTATTGTTCTTCTCTTATGATGATGATGATGACGGAGGTATACATACTCATACCTATTGTTCTTCTCTTATGATGATGATGATGACGGAGGTATACATACTCATACCTATTGTTCTTCTCTTATGATGATGATGATGATGACGGAGGTATACATACTCATACCTATTGTTCTTCTCTTATGATGATGATGATGACGGAGGTATACATACTCATACCTATTGTTCTTCTCTTATGATGATGATGATGATGACGGAGGTATACATACTCATACCTATTGTTCTTCTCTTATGATGATGATGATGACGGAGGTATACATACTCATACCTATTGTTCTTCTCTTATGATGATGATGATGACGGAGGTATACATACTCATACCTATTGTTCTTCTCTTATGATGATGATGATGATGACGGAGGTATACATACTCATACCTATTGTTCTTCTCTTATGATGATGATGATGACGGAGGTATACATACTCATACCTATTGTTCTTCTCTTATGATGATGATGATGATGACGGAGGTATACATACTCATACCTATTGTTCTTCTCTTATGATGATGATGATGATGACGGAGGTATACATACTCATACCTATTGTTCTTCTCTTATGATGATGATGATGACGGAGGTATACATACTCATACCTATTGTTCTTCTCTTATGATGATGATGATGACGGAGGTGTACATACTCATACCTATTGTTCTTCTCTTATGATGATGATGATGACGGAGGTATACATACTCATACCTATTGTTCTTCTCTTATGATGATGATGATGATGACGGAGGTATACATACTCATACCTATTGTTCTTCTCTTATGATGATGATGATGATGACGGAGGTATACATACTCATACCTATTGTTCTTCTCTTATGATGATGATGATGACGGAGGTATACATACTCATACCTATTGTTCTTCTCTTATGATGATGATGATGATGACGGAGGTATACATACTCATACCTATTGTTCTTCTCTTATGATGATGATGATGATGACGGAGGTATACATACTCATACCTATTGTTCTTCTCTTATGATGATGATGATGACGGAGGTATACATACTCATACCTATTGTTCTTCTCTTATGATGATGATGATGACGGAGGTATACATACTCATACCTATTGTTCTTCTCTTATGATGATGATGATGATGACGGAGGTATACATACTCATACCTATTGTTCTTCTCTTATGATGATGATGATGATGACGGAGGTATACATACTCATACCTATTGTTCTTCTCTTATGATGATGATGATGATGACGGAGGTATACATACTCATACCTATTGTTCTTCTCTTATGATGATGATGATGACGGAGGTATACATACTCATACCTATTGTTCTTCTCTTATGATGATGATGATGATGACGGAGGTATACATACTCATACCTATTGTTCTTCTCTTATGATGATGATGATGATGACGGAGGTATACATACTCATACCTATTGTTCTTCTCTTATGATGATGATGATGATGACGGAGGTATACATACTCATACCTATTGTTCTTCTCTTATGATGATGATGATGACGGAGGTATACATACTCATACCTATTGTTCTTCTCTTATGATGATGATGATGATGACGGAGGTATACATACTCATACCTATTGTTCTTCTCTTATGATGATGATGATGACGGAGGTATACATACTCATACCTATTGTTCTTCTCTTATGATGATGATGATGACGGAGGTATACATACTCATACCTATTGTTCTTCTCTTATGATGATGATGATGACGGAGGTATACATACTCATACCTATTGTTCTTCTCTTATGATGATGATGATGACGGAGGTATACATACTCATACCTATTGTTCTTCTCTTATGATGATGATGATGACGGAGGTATACATACTCATACCTATTGTTCTTCTCTTATGATGATGATGATGATGACGGAGGTATACATACTCATACCTATTGTTCTTCTCTTATGATGATGATGATGATGACGGAGGTGTACATACTCATACCTATTGTTCTTCTCTTATGATGATGATGATGATGACGGAGGTATACATACTCATACCTATTGTTCTTCTCTTATGATGATGATGATGACGGAGGTATACATACTCATACCTATTGTTCTTCTCTTATGATGATGATGATGATGACGGAGGTATACATACTCATACCTATTGTTCTTCTCTTATGATGATGATGATGACGGAGGTATACATACTCATACCTATTGTTCTTCTCTTATGATGATGATGATGACGGAGGTATACATACTCATACCTATTGTTCTTCTCTTATGATGATGATGATGACGGAGGTATACATACTCATACCTATTGTTCTTCTCTTATGATGATGATGATGATGACGGAGGTATACATACTCATACCTATTGTTCTTCTCTTATGATGATGATGATGACGGAGGTATACATACTCATACCTATTGTTCTTCTCTTATGATGATGATGATGACGGAGGTATACATACTCATACCTATTGTTCTTCTCTTATGATGATGATGATGACGGAGGTATACATACTCATACCTATTGTTCTTCTCTTATGATGATGATGATGACGGAGGTATACATACTCATACCTATTGTTCTTCTCTTATGATGATGATGATGACGGAGGTATACATACTCATACCTATTGTTCTTCTCTTATGATGATGATGATGATGACGGAGGTATACATACTCATACCTATTGTTCTTCTCTTATGATGATGATGATGACGGAGGTATACATACTCATACCTATTGTTCTTCTCTTATGATGATGATGATGATGACGGAGGTATACATACTCATACCTATTGTTCTTCTCTTATGATGATGATGATGACGGAGGTATACATACTCATACCTATTGTTCTTCTCTTATGATGATGATGATGATGACGGAGGTATACATACTCATACCTATTGTTCTTCTCTTATGATGATGATGATGATGACGGAGGTATACATACTCATACCTATTGTTCTTCTCTTATGATGATGATGATGATGACGGAGGTATACATACTCATACCTATTGTTCTTCTCTTATGATGATGATGATGACGGAGGTATACATACTCATACCTATTGTTCTTCTCTTATGATGATGATGATGATGACGGAGGTATACATACTCATACCTATTGTTCTTCTCTTATGATGATGATGATGACGGAGGTATACATACTCATACCTATTGTTCTTCTCTTATGATGATGATGATGACGGAGGTATACATACTCATACCTATTGTTCTTCTCTTATGATGATGATGATGACGGAGGTATACATACTCATACCTATTGTTCTTCTCTTATGATGATGATGATGACGGAGGTGTACATACTCATACCTATTGTTCTTCTCTTATGATGATGATGATGACGGAGGTATACATACTCATACCTATTGTTCTTCTCTTATGATGATGATGATGATGACGGAGGTATACATACTCATACCTATTGTTCTTCTCTTATGATGATGATGATGACGGAGGTATACATACTCATACCTATTGTTCTTCTCTTATGATGATGATGATGATGACGGAGGTATACATACTCATACCTATTGTTCTTCTCTTATGATGATGATGATGACGGAGGTATACATACTCATACCTATTGTTCTTCTCTTATGATGATGATGATGACGGAGGTATACATACTCATACCTATTGTTCTTCTCTTATGTGATGATGATGATGACGGAGGTATACATACTCATACCTATTGTTCTTCTCTTATGATGATGATGATGATGACGGAGGTATACATACTCTGATGATGATGACGGAGGTATACATACTCATACCAATTGTTCTTCTCTTATGATGATGATGATGATGATGACGGAGGTATACATACTCATACCTATTGTTCTTCTCTTATGATGATGATGATGACGGAGGTGTACATACTCATACCTATTGTTCTTCTCTTATGATGATGATGATGATGACGGAGGTATACATACTCATACCTATTGTTCTTCTCTTATGATGATGATGATGATGACGGAGGTATACATACTCATACCTATTGTTCTTCTCTTATGATGATGATGATGATGACGGAGGTATACATACTCATACCTATTGTTCTTCTCTTATGATGATGATGATGACGGAGGTATACATACTCATACCTATTGTTCTTCTCTTATGATGATGATGATGATGACGGAGGTATACATACTCATACCTATTGTTCTTCTCTTATGATGATGATGATGACGGAGGTATACATACTCATACCTATTGTTCTTCTCTTATGATGATGATGATGATGATGACGGAGGTATACATACTCATACCTATTGTTCTTCTCTTATGATGATGATGATGACGGAGGTATACATACTCATACCTATTGTTCTTCTCTTATGATGATGATGATGATGATGACGGAGGTATACATACTCATACCTATTGTTCTTCTCTTATGATGATGATGATGACGGAGGTATACATACTCATACCTATTGTTCTTCTCTATGATGATGATGATGACGGAGGTATACATACTCATACCTATTGTTCTTCTCTTATGATGATGATGATGACGGAGGTGTACATACTCATACCTATTGTTCTTCTCTTATGATGATGATGATGACGGAGGTATACATACTCATACCTATTGTTCTTCTCTTATGATGATGATGATGATGACGGAGGTATACATACTCATACCTATTGTTCTTCTCTATGATGATGATGATGATGACGGAGGTATACATACTCATACCTATTGTTCTTCTCTTATGATGATGATGATGACGGAGGTATACATACTCATACCTATTGTTCTTCTCTTATGATGATGATGATGACGGAGGTGTACATACTCATACCTATTGTTCTTCTCTTATGATGATGATGATGATGACGGAGGTATACATACTCATACCTATTGTTCTTCTCTTATGATGATGATGATGACGGAGGTGTACATACTCATACCAATTGTTCTTCTCTTATGATGATGATGATGATGATGACGGAGGTATACATACTCATACCTATTGTTCTTCTCTTATGATGATGATGATGATGACGGAGGTATACATACTCATACCTATTGTTCTTCTCTTATGATGATGATGATGACGGAGGTATACATACTCATACCTATTGTTCTTCTCTTATGATGATGATGATGATGATTGATGATGACGGAGGTATACATACTCATACCTATTGTTCTTCTCTTATGATGATGATGATGATGACGGAGGTATACATACTCATACCTATTGTTCTTCTCTTATGATGATGATGATGATGATGACGGAGGTATACATACTCATACCTATTGTTCTTCTCTATGATGATGATGATGATGACGGAGGTATACATACTCATACCAATTGTTCTTCTCTTATGATGATGATGATGATGACGGAGGTATACATACTCATACCTATTGTTCTTCTCTTATGATGATGATGATGACGGAGGTATACATACTCATACCTATTGTTCTTCTCTTATGATGATGATGATGATGACGGAGGTATACATACTCATACCTATTGTTCTTCTCTATGATGATGATGATGACGGAGGTGTACATACTCATACCTATTGTTCTTCTCTTATGATGATGATGATGACGGAGGTATACATACTCATACCAATTGTTCTTCTCTTATGATGATGATGATGATGATGATGATGACGGAGGTATACATACTCATACCTATTGTTCTTCTCTTATGATGATGATGATGATGACGGAGGTATACATACTCATACCTATTGTTCTTCTCTTATGATGATGATGATGATGACGGAGGTATACATACTCATACCTATTGTTCTTCTCTTATGATGATGATGATGACGGAGGTGTACATACTCATACCAATTGTTCTTCTCTTATGATGATGATGATGATGATGACGGAGGTATACATACTCATACCTATTGTTCTTCTCTTATGATGATGATGATGATGACGGAGGTATACATACTCATACCAATTGTTCTTCTCTTATGATGATGATGATGATGATGACGGAGGTATACATACTCATACCTATTGTTCTTCTCTTATGATGATGATGATGATGACGGAGGTATACATACTCATACCTATTGTTCTTCTCTTATGATGATGATGATGATGACGGAGGTATACATACTCATACCTATTGTTCTTCTCTTATGATGATGATGATGACGGAGGTGTACATACTCATACCTATTGTTCTTCTCTATGATGATGATGATGATGACGGAGGTATACATACTCATACCTATTGTTCTTCTCTTATGATGATGATGATGATGACGGAGGTGTACATACTCATACCTATTGTTCTTCTCTTATGATGATGATGATGATGACGGAGGTATACATACTCATACCTATTGTTCTTCTCTTATGATGATGATGATGACGGAGGTATACATACTCATACCTATTGTTCTTCTCTTATGATGATGATGATGACGGAGGTATACATACTCATACCTATTGTTCTTCTCTTATGATGATGATGATGACGGAGGTGTACATACTCATACCAATTGTTCTTCTCTTATGATGATGATGATGATGACGGAGGTGTACATACTCATACCTATTGTTCTTCTCTTATGATGATGATGATGACGGAGGTATACATACTCATACCTATTGTTCTTCTCTTATGATGATGATGATGATGACGGAGGTATACATACTCATACCTATTGTTCTTCTCTTATGATGATGATGATGATGACGGAGGTATACATACTCATACCAATTGTTCTTCTCTTATGATGATGATGATGACGGAGGTATACATACTCATACCTATTGTTCTTCTCTTATGATGATGATGATGACGGAGGTGTACATACTCATACCTATTGTTCTTCTCTTATGATGATGATGATGATGACGGAGGTGTACATACTCATACCTATTGTTCTTCTCTTATGATGATGATGATGATGACGGAGGTATACATACTCATACCTATTGTTCTTCTCTTATGATGATGATGATGATGACGGAGGTGTACATACTCATACCTATTGTTCTTCTCTTATGA
>OZ012695.1:41690738-41698238 GCA_963942565.1 Maea johnstoni | reverse complement strand
TGGAAATTGCAAGTAACAATTTATATCGAACATGGCAGAAAATTGACGATAAACAAAATTGCCATTCAACCATGGTTCGAGGACTGAACTATATCCGCAATCTTTTTTCTCTCAACATCGAATCCGGCTCTGCCAGGAAACCCTGTAAGTAGGGTAGGGTACTCAGTGGTGTTGGTAGACGTAAATGTACCCGAAATCGCAGCAGGAGGGTTGGGCGGTTCACCCACCACCGTCGTCTGCTTCTTGGTTTACAATCCCTTCCAAGTTCCATAGCATTATGATCCTCCCTACTCATGGACGTCAAACTACCGTTACTGCTCCCAGGCCCGCCCATAGTAAAGAGTATACCTATTTCTAGTGGATGAATTAACAGTTAATCGTACGGTTTCTGACTGGAATCGGTCATTCAAGGTTGACGACAAAACACGGCCAATTTCGCCACGCGGAACCGTGTCCGTGCCGTGGAAACCGACGTCTGCATTAACTGTTGATATCTGTGTCACCAGAACCGGGTATTTCCATATCGAAATACTAATAGGGGTGGAAGGTTTCAGATTCCCACTTCCGAAACTTTCGATTCCTATGAATTTATGAAAAAATCCTCCCAAACGCATTTCATTCAATTCATATCCTATCCATCCGTGATGATTTTCCGCACATAATAAAAATTTTACTAATTAAGTGATATTTCCATGGTGGTATATCGCGGAAGTCGCATGCCACCTCCCCCTCTTGGACGAGTCCATTCCGTGTTGGTGGTACGTCCCACGAGAGCTCTGTGAAATTTGATCGCTGGAAACAAGTGGCACAGAGTCTCTGCCTGTGAGAATGGGCAACATGGCACCCCACTTACTCGGACTATTGACTATTATGGCAGCCCTGCGCAACACAGGTAAGATGGATTATTAGTAAACAAACCCTCTAGGAACTCAAAATGCCAATTTATTTTACTTTGATGGTATTTAGAGGATAGTTTTGTTAGGAAAGTACGCCGCTCTGTCGGTGCGTATCCCACTTTCACCAGAGCGCGCCAGTTCGCTTATCATTTGATGCCTCGACTAGCCATCCGGAATAAAATCCATAACGGGTTCCGTTCCTATCTTCCAAACTGCTATCATTATCCGGGATTAGCCGCATTTCGATATAAACTTTCTGTGTTGGCGGGCTACGATCATTATGCCGACATTAAGTGAGTAATGGTTGACAATTTCTTGGCACCGAAAGTTCCTTTTGGACAGGCGAGAAATTTCACAGCGTACTGCGGTGCGGAGTCGCCGACAAGCGCGCGATAGCAATTATCACAAATATCCTTCGGCGCATAAACAATAACTTTAAATGCCTTCATTTGCCTATTCCAGTTCATTGGGTTTTCACTGTAGCAACACTTTCCCCGGAAAACACATATTCATGTCGTTTTGTGGCGTTGACAATAGCTGTCGTTTTACAACGGTATGTTTAACTCCAATGAAAGGCGTTTATTTGATGTGTCATATGGGTTCAATCTACTTGAAACCATTTCTCTACAATGTTGCATCAGTTGATGTGGTTTCCAAGGATGGGGTTTGAAGGGTAGGGTAAACGTACTGACATCACCAAGAATGACGTATATAGATTTTCTAGACTATGGGATTATTAGCCTAGATGCGGGCTTATATATGATGACATTGTTCTCCAATATCCTTGCAGTAATTGTATCGCTATTTCCAGATAATAATGTTTTATTACTACTTCTGTGCAGTAACACATTTTCAAGCTGTGTCGTTGTTAATGGGCAAATGTGTGTCATTTCGCAGTCTTTTTATGTGCAACACAGTTAGTGGTATAGTTTCATGACATGCATAGTAGAGAGATATGACTTTACATTTTTAGTGTTTCTTATTATTGGAAGTTTAAGACTTCTAAGATATGAATTCTTTGTGGAGTCTAACAGCCCTATATACCAACAAACATTGAACAAAATGAGAAAATCAGGGGTTGGCAAAAAATTGTTTTGTTGAGATTACTAAGTTCAATTAGGAGTGAAACGGTACTTAGTGTCTGCAAAACGGATTAAAACTTGTATATTCAAAGTATATTCAAAACTGATTTAAACTTTTGGACATCAATATTTCTTAATTTGGGCCCTATAGATAAAGAAATGGCTTAAAATGTGAATTTTTAACAAATTATTATGAATATTCTCAAGTATTCATTTTTGGTAGCCTTTTTGCAGCTTTCATAATTGTAATACTCAAGATGATGTGTAAAATCTCTCCCTTTCAATTTGATTTTATCTCTTTTTCCTGGTTAAAGTCATGTGCCGGTACCATACTTTTTCCTTCGGGCCTTGTGTATTTAAACTATTTCCTTCTCCCTATTACATCCTCTTTCTCTGCTCCAGTATATTTCTTCATCAAGGATGTAAGTGTCACATTTTATCTGACTCATGTCAGCATGAAATTTCTTAACCCATTAATGCCCTGACCGCTGTGTTGATGTGTCGTGTGACACGTACATGTATGTGCCCGCTATATAAGTCAACATGCCCAATACTCTTCATATATCGGAAATCAGGACTATTACTGGTGAGGCCAAGAAAAGAATACTGCTTGTTTCCTGTAACAGTCTGAAAAAAATAGGGTTGGATGGTCGGGAAAAAAAAGTTCATTATTTTTTTGGTCAAAAATGTGTGTTTTATGCATGTTTTACTTTGATTGGGAGTTGGGAGGAAGGAAAAAACTTTGGGGCAGGGTTACAGGAAACAAATAACTTTTTTTAGGCCTGAGTGAGTGGTGACCATCCTGGTACAATGAATTGTAAATATTCCAGCATTGTATCCGAGGATTGTTGGGCAGTCAATTGGCATTGTGGGTACTAGGCCTAATTAATTGTTACTGAATTAATTGGCCCTTCAGAGGAAAATGATATAGTTTAGGAGATATTTACCTAGATAAGATATTCATCTAGATAAGATAGGTTAGATATATAGTAGTGATATAAAATATATATGAATATTGATAATTTTGAAGATCAAAATAGTAAGAGTGAGAGATGTAGATCTACCAGGATGGTCACCAGTAATAGTCATGATTTCCGATATATCACTGGCATAATAGTTGTTGACATACACTGGATATGTTCTAACTAAGTGAAATTTATGATTTCAATCTTATATGGGGTATTTGAATACGTTTGACCACTAAGGCATTCCAGTTGTATGATGGTTAAATGACAAGGCTGTCGTAAATTAAGGAGTGATTCTTATTTGTTCTGCACTTTTCTTTCAATGTACTTGTGGTTGTGTATTTAGAGTCTTCAGAACAGGAAGAGAGAACTTCCCTTTAAAACATGGGACTGTCCCTATGGTATTTGTGAGTTGAATGTGTGGGTTAAATTGAGTTTTTAGTGTTTTGGAGTTAAAAGCCTAACTTATTTCCACCCCAAATTCACCCATTTGGACCCTGTATTGTAGTTCCCGGTACCAAAATGGTGCTTAAATGTTTTTTAAACTGTGACAAACATTGGCAGTCATAAAAGAATATGCGTCTTATTTATTGAGGGAGACCAAAAAGGTATTCATTTGTCAACCATGGAAATTGACAGTCATTTTATAGAACACTGACATATATATATATATATATATATATATATATATATATATATATATATATATATATATATATATATATATATATATATATATATATATATATATATATATATATATATATATATATATATATATATATATATATATATATATATATATATATATATACATATATACATAAATATATATATGTATAAATATATATGTATATATATATATATATATATATATATATATATATATATATATATATATATATATATATATATATATATATATATATATATATATATATATATATATATATATATATATATAAATGTATAAAATGTACGCTGCAACAAGGGCATTGAACACTAATGAGACAAAAAATAAGGTCAGTGTTGAAATAAAAACCTAGAGTCAGTCATGCAGAAAGTATGTGCCTAAAGGGGGGAAAGCATCCCCTCAACCTTAACTCACAGACAACCTTCTAGCATGCCTTAATTGGGACTGCAATCCGTGGTCTTCAAGAGTGATGAGATAATTGCATGGTGAAATGTCAAAAATGCAACAAACTTCAAAATGTATTATTGACAAATGATAATTAATATCTACCTCATGTTTAATATCGCTGATCTCTTTGCTAATCTAATTAGGAAGTATGAGAAAAAAAAGACTGACTCCATTTCGATTCTTGCCTTTCTTCCCTAAGGCCTCATGCCTGATGTTCCGTACAACAGATATCAATGACAATTACGCGATCGTGATTATGATTATGAACCGAAAAATCAATCAGCATTTACTCACAATTAGGGTGATGATTAGAATATTGGGTCCCGGAGCGGAATCAAACTCATCCCGGAGCATTTTCGATGCAGCTCCCGTTATTATGCCTTTATCGGAGCTAATCTATCAGGGGATTGAATTCTGATGGTGATTACAGCATTGAACAGCCATTGTGGATCAGTGTCATTTAAATAAATACAAGCAACATTAATTCTAGTGGCGGCCCAGACAATCGCTCCTTTAACCCATTCATGTCTGGAGATGTTGGTGAATCCACTTCACTGGATCATCATAGTCTTAGCGAGCTGGGTGTCCTGGCCATCATGTAGACACCCTAACACTCAAAAATCACCCTCGGGACACCCCAATTTAACCCTTATGCTGCTGTTGGCTAATTTGATCAATACAAAATGATGCGAAAAACCTGAAAAATGACTGAAACCCTGGCAAATGGGTACTCATCGGAGAGAACTCAGCGAGAGCTATCTAATGAATACCAACATGACAGTGTTTGGACGGGTTTTGAAAATCTTTGCTTCTTTATGCTTAGGACGAAAGTAGCCTCCGCATTGAAAGAGTTAAACAACCCTTTTTGACACAATATTGAATGTAGCTGGCATATAAGGATTCAAAGTAACTGAGTATTGGAGAGCAAAATCTTTGTGATTGCTGTTTTGGAGAGAGATTTTGAAAAACCTGGCTAAGACACTGCATAGAAGTGGGAAGCACTGGACCAAACAGCATCATACTTCAAAAAGGTTGCCATAGAAACAGTGCAATATCTCCTTTTGTACAACTTTTCTGGTTAGGCATCATGCAGTTTCTGAATCCTGAGTTTCTTAGCTTTCTGATATTTGATGTATGATGCTGCTAGCTTGGTCTACCGCCGGTTGGGGTTACTCATGAATACTAAAATAAGCTACCTTTTGGCTCTCTGCTGCCACACTAAATGGAGATGGATTTACATAATAATGGCTAGTTAAACATTGCCACCTTAATTATGAATTGGTAGTCAACCCATACACTATTATATCACTGGAAATTCCTGGCCAATTTTAATGACAGCAGTTTATTCTGGAGCAGCGTTACGGAATTGATGATGTGCGGGGAAGATGGATATTGTGTGAGACGTGCGTGAGCTCAGGAACTTCCATTATGAAGTTATTTATGTATTGTATTAATACCCATAGTTAAATGAATAGGTTCATGTCTAGAGAACCAGAATGAATGTGAGCCTAGAAATATGTGTGTATATATATATATATATATATATATATATATATATATATATATATATATATATATATATACATATATATAATATAATATATATATATATATATATATATATATATATATATATATATATATATATATATATTATATATATATATATACATATATATATATATATATATATATATATATATATATATATATGTGTATATATATACATATATATTTATATATATGTATATATATGTATATATATATATATATATATATGTATATATATATATATATATATATATTATATATATATATATATATATATATATATATATATATATACATATGAATACAAATACATATAAATACAAATACATATACATACATGTTGTGGAGGGCTGTCTATGATGCTTCTGCAACTGAAAGACCCCATGGAACTATTTGTGAAGTGAAACGAACTACCGGTTTCGGGTTTCTATCTCATCGTGAGATGACCTAAGCTATCGAAAGCAACATTAAACCCATTCCTTCCTTCCAACTAGAAGTGTGTGTCTATGAAGTCCCACTCACCACTATATGCCAGAACGCCCAGAAGAGGTCTCAATACATATTGATACACTGCGATACATTACACGGGCCTAATATGGGCTATTACGTGCAATTAGATAGATCGGCCAGTCCCATTAGGCGTTTAAGGGGGCATCCATCATCACCAGCGCCCCACTACCAGCAGATACGGCCAGACACTGCTAGAATGGGGGATAATGGAGGACCCCCATGAGAATCATTTACAGGACAACACCGTTTAACCCTTATGCTGCTGATCAGTGGCTAATTTGGTCAATATAAAATGATGAAAAAAAAGCGAAAAAATGACTGAAACCCTGGCAAATGGGTACTCATCTGAGAGTACTCAACGAGAGCTATCCAATGGATACCAGGATGATAGGGTTTAGATGTTTTCCAAAAATCTTTGCATCCTTGTGCTTTGGAGGTAAGTAGCCTCGGCATTTTAAGGGGTTAACTGCTCAGGGTACCCAAAGTTCACATTGTGAGTTTGCCATCCAGGGCCGTTTGTACAGCAAATGAAAATTACAGGAAATGTAAATAATTTGGTAGTGGATGTGGGAGTAAGTACATGCAGAGGAGTGGTCTTTAAGCCAGCAGGGTGTCTGGGGCTCTGGGCGTCATTTGGACACCTACACCCTTAAACATCACCCCTCTGGACACCCAAATTATTTTTAAGAGTAATTTCTTAAAATGTCATTTAATGTTTTTAAGCATATAACTGAAGTTTCATTTCAGTGTGATTCCTATGACATTGTATGAAGGCTCCAACCCCCACCCTCCCTCCCCCCCACATCCCCATTGTTCAATAGCATTTATCATACATTGTATTTTAATCAGTCGGTGTATATGTAATTGATCCCTAAATAGCTAATTAATTAATAATTAATGATTAATAGCTAAATACTGTGAAGATTTTGTATTGTATGAACATGAATTGCCTTCGGACGAATTGATTTTCCATTTCTTAAATTTGATTATATTTTACTGCTAGCTTTCAGTTTAATTTCTCCTAGCCCTTGGGACTACATGAGCGCGCACAGTCTGCCTTGCCACTTAATAACAATCCTATTAGTCTGAATGTAAGTGTTTAACCCATTCATACCAGAACAGGCCAAAACCGCCCGACCATTTTGGCGATATCTCTCTAACGAAAGCAATATCTTTAAAATATTTCAAGGAGAGTTGTTCATTAAAACACAATCTACAACTCTCCTTCAAATAGTTACTGAATTAATGCTTCATTCTGAAGCTATTTAGAAAAGTATGCCAGGTCCAGACGACACTCATCAATTAGATCTCCTATCATTATTGGGTTAAGCCTTTTGCACCAGGAGTGCACGTTA
>OZ012695.1:41674632-41690538 GCA_963942565.1 Maea johnstoni | reverse complement strand
TCAGGGCTCGATCAAGTTGAAGTTAGCATCTAAGACAAACAATAAATTTTATAGTAGCAATATGTATCTTACATATTTGGGAAGCTAGAATTCTGAGGTTTCTGGATCTTTAGTCAGATTTACTGTATTCCCATTTATGAAAAAGTTATGAACATTTTACTGCAGGGTGTTTGTTTGTTTGTTCAACGCCTTTCTGACAATAACATTTAACAAAATGTTAAAACCACCATATTTTCTTGTAAAACCATCTTATGATCTTCAACATTGCTTTGCTTGATACAATTATACCTGGGAAGACTGTGCCAAGAGATATAGGATTGAATATTATGTTTTGGGGTGTTTTTGATGAATTTTAAAATAGGGTGATCTGTGATTCCGTAACATGTGATTCCGTAACAGAAAAATAGCATTTTTTTAATTTTTGAAAATGTTCAGATTGGATCATTACCATGAAACTTCATAGAAAAAAGCATTTTAACACTAGTTTAACTATGAGGGGCACACTTTTGAAAAATAAATTTCCAAAAAGTGTTTTTGTTTGGGTTAAAGTTGGTGATTCCGTAACTTTACGGAATCACATATTTAATAAATTGACTGGTTCAAGCCTATAGATGTCTTGAACATTCTTTAAATGGACTAGTTTGTTATCTTAACTTTAAGTTTAGTATTAACTGATTGTTTCCATAATTAGAATGAGACATTGTGCACAGTATTTTGAAAAAAAAGTATATGTCCATTATCGAGTAGTAGTTTCAATATGGCATCAAAATGCTTTGGACAAGGACTAAGCTGTACATGGAAATCAGATGAAGTTCTTTATAAACAAGTAACTTACATACAATTTGGCAAAGGTACAATTATTCAAAATGTGTCATAGCACCAAACTACCTTTTTAAAAACATTCACACAATTTTAAAGTAGAGTATAATTAAGCTGGCCAGCAGGGCATCTCAGCCTCATTTGGACGCCCACTCCCTCTAAAATCACCCATCAGGACACCCAAATAATTTTGTGAGTAACCCTTTAAAAGGACATTTTCAAATATATAAATGAATTGTTTTCACTCTAGTTTAAATTCAGTGACTTTTATAAGGCATTTATTTCAAGAAGTACATGCATGTTCAATTGTTCATGGTTATAATGGGCCATATCAACCTATTCAAACTGTTGCTTACAGAATTTTAGAATATTGAATTCAATATTTTCATTCAAATTCAGGAAAACTTGCTCCCTCATTTGGCTGTCTTATCCTATAGTAATATCATTCTTGAACCCTATTTGTTCATGACTTTTGTAAAATAGTAGATTTTAGAGAATTTATATCTGTGGTGGACAGGAAAGCTCTTCGACAGAGATTTTAGATACCTTCACAGAAACAGAGATTCTCCTTCAAGTAAAGAAGAAAACTGAAGTTTAGCACATGGTCAATGTAGCCCAGATCCTGAAGTCTCTATTCATGCATATATTTTAAAACTTAACCACCTGCATTAAATTTTAGAGGAATTTATTCAGTGTTTCAGATGGAACTTACACACTGTTGAGGACACTTTAGAAACTTTTGTCACAAGTGTAGAAGGGGAAGGATTCAATACATAAACATTTCTCAGAGAACAAAATTTTGTTACATCACTCAAAGATACAATATAGTCATATGGAAGACTCATATGATACTGTTTTATACAAAGCCAGTCATAGATCAGCAGTGTAAATGATTTTTAAAACAAATTTCCAGGGATTCTCCATTCGCCCAATAGACATGTATGATCTACTCCAGAAAATATATCCAACAGTTAATAAGATCACAAATGCATGTTTAAAAAGAATCATTACAATACATAGTTATTTTATAAGTATTTAGCAAATTTGGCATTAACTATAAATTTTCATAATTCATTCATAACTTAGCTAGTTTGATATCAATTGATATATGTACAGATGTGTACCTTGACTGACACCTCCATCCTGTCTGCAAATGCAATGTCTCCATTCACCTCTACATCCCTAATCCTGAAGCCACCCATTCAGTTAATCAGGGTAGATGCAATTTCCCCCCCGAATCATATCCTCCTTCCCAAGACTAAACAATAAGGGGTGTTAATGAGAGGGGACAGTGGAGGAAAAACAGAATCCACATTGTCTGGGGTATACCAACATCCTTGATGTGTACAGGAAGTGATATAAAACTGACCAGGTAGTGGGTGAAATCTACCTCTGAGAATGCAGAAGGTAACATCATGTTTTTCAAAACCTTTTCAAATTAATGATCTATTTATAAGAAGCTTCAATGTTAAATCAATTACAGCTTATATAAGTTAATTGTCTAACAATTGCCCTTGTGGGGAACCTCTAACATTAGACATTGTCATCTGTTACCTACCATCAGAGACGTATAAAACCCACTCTCTGCTGCCATGTAATTCCTAATTAAGTGCTCCCTTTGGTAAAATTTATGTCTTTATATCAGTACACTAACTTAACTTTTTATTAAAGCTGAAAATTTCACCATAGTGCACTCTTTTAATGAAAGATATTGATTGTTACAGAAAATGTGATTCCGTAACAAATGGTAAATGTGATTCCGTAACAAGACCATCTGTCAAAGTTTCTTGAATAAAGTTCACTTTAACTTATTCAACACCTAACTTTGTGGTGGAATCTGTGCAAAACAAATTTACCTACCACATGATAAAGAAACTTTTGGAAAAAAGTGGCAGGAACAGCATGAAAGTGGTATTTGATTAAAGTGGTAGAAAACAGATGCTAATTTTGAGTGATTCCGTAACAGGCATGTTTTTTCACATTTTTACCCAAAAATCATTTTCTGGGGAAATTGGAACTTGGTACATTTAAAAGAACTTTCAAAGCCCTAGACAACCATATAAAGCATGACTTCCTAACTTTTTCCATTAAAAAGATATCTAAGCTTGAACAGCAAAAGTGTGATTCCGTAACAGCTTGATCGAGCCCATATATATATATATATATATATATATATATATATATATATATATATATATATATATATATATATATATATATATATATATATATATATATATATATATATATATATATATATATATATACATATATATATATATATATATATATATATATATATATATATATATATGTGTATATATATACATATATATTTATATATATGTATATATATGTATATATATATATATGTATATATATATATATATATATATATATATATATATATATATATATATATATATATATATATATATATATACATATGAATACAAATACATATAAATACAAATACATATACATACATGTTGTGGAGGGCTGTCTATGATGCTTCTGCAACTGAAAGACCCCATGGAACTATTTGTGAAGTGAAACGAACTACCGGTTTCGGGTTTCTATCTCATCGTGAGATGACCTAAGCTATCGAAAGCAACATTAAACCCATTCCTTCCTTCCAACTAGAAGTGTGTGTCTATGAAGTCCCACTCACCACTATATGCCAGAACGCCCAGAAGAGGTCTCAATACATATTGATACACTGCGATACATTACACGGGCCTAATATGGGCTATTACGTGCAATTAGATAGATCGGCCAGTCCCATTAGGCGTTTAAGGGGGCATCCATCATCACCAACGCCCCACTACCAGCAGATACGGCCAGACACTGCTAGAATGGGGGATAATGGAGGACCCCCATGAGAATCATTTACAGGACAACACCGTTTAACCCTTATGCTGCTGATCAGTGGCTAATTTGGTCAATATAAAATGATGAAAAAAAAGCGAAAAAATGACTGAAACCCTGGCAAATGGGTACTCATCTGAGAGTACTCAACGAGAGCTATCCAATGGATACCAGGATGATAGGGTTTAGATGTTTTCCAAAAATCTTTGCATCCTTGTGCTTTGGAGGTAAGTAGCCTCGGCATTTTAAGGGTTAACTGCTCAGGGGTACCCAAAGTTCACATTGTGAGTTTGCCATCCAGGGCCGTTTGTACAGCAAATGAAAATTACAGGAAATGTAAATAATTTGGTAGTGGATGTGGGAGTAAGTACATGCAGAGGAGTGGTCTTTAAGCCAGCAGGGTGTCTGGGGCTCTGGGCGTCATTTGGACACCTACACCCTTAAACATCACCCCTCTGGACACCCAAATTATTTTTAAGAGTAATTTCTTAAAATGTCATTTAATGTTTTTAAGCATATAACTGAAGTTTCATTTCAGTGTGATTCCTATGACATTGTATGAAGGCTCCAACCCCCACCCTCCCTCCCCCCACATCCCCATTGTTCAATAGCCTGCCCCTCCTGGAATTTACTAGCCTGACTTAGATACTAATCATCCAACCAGAAATTACCAAATAAGACATTTATCATACATTGTATTTTAATCAGTCAGTGTATATGTAATTGATCCCTAAATAGCTAATTAATTAATAATTAATGATTAATAGCTAAATACTGTAAAGATTTTGTATTGTATGAACATGAATTGCCTTCGGAAGAATTGATTTTCCATTTCTTAAATTTGATTATATTTTACTGCTAGCTTTCAGTTTAATTCCTCCTAGCCCTTGGGACTACATGAGTGCGCACAGTCTGCCTTGCCACTTAATAACAATCCTATTAGTCTGAATGTAAGTGTTTAACCCATTCATACCAGAACAGGCCAAAACCGCCCGACCATTTTGGCGATATCTCTCTAACGAAAGCAATATCTTTGAAATATTTCAAGGAGAGTTGTTCATTAAAACACAATCTACTAAGTCTCTCCTTGAAATAGTTAGTGAATTAATGCTTCATTCTGAAGCTATTTAGGAAAGTATGGCAGGTCCAGACGACACTCATCAATTAGATCTCCTCTCATTATTGGGTTAACCCTTTTGCAGCAGGAGTGCACGTTAGGTCTGACAACTTTGAACATCACTCAGCATATAGGGTAATATTTTATAATGATTTCAAGAGGAATTGTTATACCCGAATTGAGGAATAAATTTCATTCAAAATTATTTGCAAAATATTGATTTGAGATATTTCCATTTTCATCAGACGTGTTCGCTTCAATGCCTGTCAGATTCAGCAGAGGAAGGATACTTAGCAGTGCGGAGGATAAACCTAGGGAAGCAGAATCGCCCTCTCCCGATCCTGTGGACAAGTAATCTAGGAGATAGTCTAGGGAGGTACCCTAGACTGCAGAATTATTGCTAATGGGATTAGCTTTGGGTTTCGCGAAAATTATTCTCAGATCATTGAATCACAATCACTGCATACAGATCCTTGATCAAACCACAAACTGTTGGACTTGGTATATCTAGAATATTTCACACACGGCTCTATAGGGCCTAAAAAAGTTGTTTGTTTCCTGTAACCCTACCCTAACAAGTTTTTATTCAAAAAGATCCCTACCCTAAAGTATTTTCAGCCCTCCCGACTCCAAATCATCAAAAAACATGCATAAAACAGTAAAACACACATTTTTGAACAAAAAAATCATAAAAAAAAACCTGACCTACCTACCCTATTTTTATTTCAGACCGTTCAGGTAACAAACAATTTTTTCAGGGTGTGTTATTAAGTAAAACACTTGGCCCTGAAATATTTTGTTGGGCCCCTACTGTCTCTAGAATAGGGGCCTGAAGGTCCGCAAACTTAAAATCAGTTAAACCCTGTTTTGTAGTAGCAGGATGGCTTAGAAATAACGGTACCATTGACCACCAGTAGTGTGTATGGCAGCAGTGCTTTACTGCTTGAGTTTTACCTGTTATTCCTATTGTTTGGATAACAATGGGCGTGATGATTGTACAGGTGTGTGTGGCGTCTAATTGGTGTTGACTAATTGGTACTAATCCCCCACTGTTAATTACTGGGCTTATCAAAGCACCAATCTTGTTTACCTGCCCTTTTAACACCTGGGCTTTGTTGTTTGTCTAAATAGGTGGGTTTCCCTTACGGCTCCTTCACGCTGGGTGGGTACAAGGCTTCTAAAAGGGTGGCATTAGACACCCTTGGTAGATGTAAATTACTTCCTCCCAGATTTAGCGTCTAGGAGGGTGGTGTTAGGCCCCCTTTGTACCTGTATATGTATCTTGGATAGGTGGGTGGGTATAAGGCTTCTAAAAGGGTGGTGTAAGGCACCCTTTGTACCTATATACATGTGTTTCTGCCAAGGGTGGGTTGGGGGTACAAGGTTTTCAAGAGGGTGGTGTTAGCTAGGCATGATTTGTACCTGTTTATGGGTTTTGCCAAGCATCATGAGGGGGGGGGGGGGTGTAAAGGGTACAAGGCTTCTTAAAGGGTGGGGTAAGCCACCCTTGGTACCTCCACTTATGTTTTTCCCTTTAAAGATGGTTGGTGATAGCTACTTTTTACTTCCTGGTTGAAATGTCTCATGAAGATTGGCAATGCCTTGAAGGGTAACATGCTTTTACCTGGGTGCTCCATTATCCTCCACAATGATTAATTAACAACTAGCTGGTCACAGGTTAGCCTATATATGGCAGAAACTCTGATGATAACGGATATTCCAAATTCCACACCTCTGCCTCAGTCTTGTGTCCCGAGCAAACAATGCCTGAAATGTAGCCATGCCCTGATATTTATTCAGGACTAATATTAAAGCAACTCTGGTACTGCCAGATCCCAAACACCGCTTTGTTAACTTTCCCCAAATGAAATTGGCCCCTTTAGTGTGGGATTTATACCCCACTATTGACAGTGCTGGGATGTTTAACCCTTATGTTGCTTGGCCAATATGAAATTATGCAAAAACCTGAAAAATGACTGAAACCCTGGCAAATGGGTACTCATCTGAGAGTACTCCGCGAGAACTATCCAATGAAGACCAACAAGACATGGTTGAAATGGTTTCTGTGTGTACAGTGCCTGCTAGGGGAGGAAGGTCGTAATACAAGACTATAAACCGAATACCTTTCTTTACCTCTTAACGGTATCCAACCCTTATCATAGACACAGACAACAGCTTCTATAGATACTTTGTTTTGGGTTAAACACTGTTATCTGAATTCCCAAGTGCTATATAGGAAGGTACTGTATAACACAAGTTTACATATAATGGAGTGTCAAATATTTAGCTGGATTGTGCAACATTAAGATAGCACACTTAACCCCAGCCATTATCTTAGCTACACTCAAGGTCATATATAGCTGAAACATACACTTAGTGGACTTTTGCTGTGTGCTATTATAGCTAAATTAATATGCCCACTAAATAAACCAGTTGTATAGTATTTGAGAGTTAAATGCTGCACAGTGGTAACAGAGGAACAATAGGGCAATTCCTTTAATGTGTGTCTTGTGAACTGTTAACTGTTAATCTGATCTTAGATGAATTAAAACAAGTGGATAGGAAACCAGCTGGTGAACCTGAACAGGCTGCCTGCAGATAAAGTCACGTTCTGTGCATGTTGGGGTGCAGCGTTCTCTGTAATGTAAACGAGATTGGTCTTTGTCTCCAAGTGACGTCACACTGAGGACAGATTCGAGACCCCTGGGATAGCCAGGTCTTCAATATAGCACATATAGTAATTGGTCTCTTGGTGCATATCCATTCTTTTATTCATCTAAGACTGACAACAGGAGAATTAGAGCAATTCCTTTAATGTGTGTCTTGTGAACTGTTAATCTGATGTATATTTCTAGCGAACATATATATCCATTCTTTAATTCATCTACGACAGTAATAACAGGAGAATTAGGGCAATTCCTTTAATGTGTGTCTTGTGAACTGTTAATCTGATGTACTTTTCCAGCGAACATTCTCCGTGGACGAATCACTCACATCAATATCTCGTGAATGGCCTCTTTACAGTCTTTTGTTGTTCGACAGGAAAATCCCCATCGACTTGTTCAAGTCATTTTTACAACAGGTCGATCCTGAGATGACTATCAATTGTTTGTGTGCTTTAAGAACTAACAATGCATTTAGGAGAAGCATTCTTAGTTGCAGTGGGAACGTGCAACAATACAAGGTTATAACAATGGGATTTTCACCATTGTTGAATACACAATGATCTAGTTTCCAAGTGAAGTATTCCCCAAATATCAGGCCATAATTTTGGGAATTACAAGCATTAATAGGTTACCATATTCGGCCGAATAAGTGCACAAACCTCAAATAATTGCACACACCTTTAATTGTCTTTTTAATTTAGGAATCTTAGGTTCATAGCAACAAGAATGTAGTGGGATAATGTGTAAATGATAGATATTTTGAAATTATTGGAATCGAAAGAAGTAACGTCAATAAACGAATCGAAAAAAAAAATGTCAACGACAAATCTACCATTTGGGATATATGGTACCATAATTCTGTCTAAGGCTAAGGCTCTGCCCCTCGATATAAAATACACGTTCCACAGAGAATTGCCTTTAGTTTTGGAAAGGAATAAGAATGTAAGGGAGGGTTACAGTTACACAAACCGTGGTTTAATGTTTACATTCTTTAAGGACTCATAAAGGGTGTGTTTGCCCTTTACCTAAGCTGGCCCTACTGTGAGATTGACACAGACTAAACACAATTTGGCTAAACAGGGTACATGTCAAACATAACACCCTTCAGTTAAGGCAGAACAAATACCCTTACTGCCACGTAGAGCTGGCCAGGTATAACCTCTGAACAGGGTGCAAAATACCCTTCTCTCTGAGGGCTGATTGGGGTGTGAAATACCCTCCCTTCCAGGGTCCAAGTAGGGTTGACCAGGTACACCCTCTGAACAGAATGTAAACTCGTAGAAATAGTGGTTATGGTGGTAGTAGTTGTAGTAGTAAAGGTAAAAGGTGTTTGGTTTATAGTCTTGTTTCCACCGAAGCGCTCACAGGACCTTCCTCCCCTAGCAGGCACTGTACACGCGGAAACCATTTCAATCCCCCGGGGGATATTCTAGAGCAACTGGCAGCATATAGCGCACAAGCTCTAAGCACTGCCTTATTTATGCTAGGTACCCATTTTGCAGTTGGGTAGACTGAAGCAATATGGAATTAACTGTCTTGTCCAAGGACAGACCGAAGTGCCCCGGCCGGGAATTGAACCAGCGACCCTCTGATTACTAGTCCTACTACTACAGTACTACTACTACTACTACTACTACTACTACTACTACTACTACTACTACTACTTCTACTACTACTACTACTACTACTACTACTACTACTACTACTACTTCTACTTCTACTACTACTACTACTACTACTACTACTACTACTACTACTACTACTACTACTACTTCTACTACTACTACTATTACTACTACTACTACTATTACTACCACTACTACTACTTCTTCAATACTAGTACCATTTATACTACTACAATTACTACTAATATTCTACTACTACTACTACCACTACTACTACTACTACTACTACTACTACTACTACTACTACTACTACTACTACTACTACTAGCACTTCTATTGCTTCATCTGTCTATTATCTGCTTTATAATGTGCGTTGAGGTTTGGTACTGGCTCCAACTAGCATATCACCTAACCCACCCGTCTCCCCAAGGTTCTCAGCGTGCGTGGTCCCTACCCACAGAGTAGTTTATTTCGTTGTTGAGTAGGGGCTTGCTCTTCGTCAGGAGCTTTAGATCTGATCTCTTTTTGATCGTTCCATCTTCCCTGCAGTCTGCAGTGGGCTTAGCACTGGCATTGAACCTCCGTCAAAAAGCGCTCGCTTTTGCCGATGATAGGATTCTCGAGAGGACCGCGAGTGACGGGTGGCTCCCCCACCTGTTATGAAAACATTTATCACGTGCCGGCATCTGGGTGATGTGGAGCAATATTTCAGCCATGTTTAACTTCAGCGCGACAGCGGTATCGCAGCGGGATGCTATCGGGGATCTTGATTGGCAGATGAGTTTGTTACAAAAGCCCGATGGTCCCCCGAGTACTGCGTAAATACGCGGCTGGAGATGAAGATTGATTTAGCAAGATTTGTACTCCGTTAAGTGAAAACACTAGATACAAGATGACGACAGTCAACTCTGTTAACCCATTCATGCTTAAGAGTCACGCCAAAAATTGTCGTCTGGACCGATTGTACCTTTGACAATAACTCGGAAATTCAGAAATATTTCACAAAATATTTGAAGGAGAGTTGCTGGTAGTGTTCTGAATAGCATTTCTGCTTTGAATCTTCTCCCAAATTATGCTCAGTCTACAAGGTTTTATCAAAATTGCCACAAACAGGCCAATAATTTTAGCAATACATTTTTAAGAAAAATGCAGCATTTTAAAAATATTGGGAGGAGAAATATGTATGAGGGCCCAAACCACAAGCTTCCTTCAACTATTTGTCACGTTTAAGTTTTATTTCAAGCTATTTTCAAAAATAACATATATAGGATACAGACAATACTCTTTATTGGGACTTTAGATTAAGTATGAAATGTCTAAGTAATCTAATATCACTAGTATTGTTTTACCTTGTTTTTTTTATCCCAGACAAAATTTGCTTTAACCCATTTATGCCTGGGGATCTCCTTGCTAGACAAGTGTTGTCAAAGCGAACATGATATTTTTGAAAAGACTTTGAATTTAAACATAAATTAACAAAACATTTGAAGGAAAGCAGTTGGTTCGTTTATGAACAATATTTTTCTAAAAAAAAAAAAAAGTTTATTAATGAAATCAAGATGATATTACAAAGATTGTCTGGATGTCAGGATTCAAAATCAAGGACTAGTAGCCATCCCAGCTCCTAACCTTTTACACCTGGTAATTTACTTAACTGGTTAAGACTATTATTTTAGAAATATTTTGACAAAATGGCAGCGGTACCTTGAAATAAATTTTAGGGAGCCAATCACCATTTTCTTAGAAGAAATGTGGTGTGGTGCCTGATTATAGTGGTACCCATGAGTTTTTGGGTGCTACATGCATGGGTCAACCCTTCCAAGGCTGAGGCTACTTACATAAAAAAAAATTGAAAACCATCTAAACTGTGTCATGTTGGTATTCATTGGATAGCTCTCGCTGAGAACTCTCGGATGAGTACCCATCTGCTAGAGTTTCAGTTAATTTTTCAGGATTTTTACATCATTTTGTAGTAACCAAATTAGCCACCAGCAATATAAGGGTTAAGGTAGTTAGATGTTTGCAGCATTTGGCATTATCAGAAAAGCCATTAGCCAGGACATGGGCATTAGGGACTCGGATCAGACCAAGATTGGCAGAAAAAGCTTGTACACGTAAATACCAATTATTTTAAGTGTATGCTGATAATTTAGCACTTACAGGATTGCCCTAGATCATTGTTCCTGAGATATGGGTTCCCCTGGTATGTACAAAATGCAGAATTGGTGATTTTCTGGGCCATTTTCTTGCTACTGTATTAGGCCTGTGTCCTATACATATACATGTATATTTGAAGTGCGGAATGGGCTCAGAATTAACTTTTCTTGCTACTGTATTAGGCCTATGTCCTATATATACATGTATATATTTAGTGTGGAATGGGCTCAAAATCAACTTAACCCATTTTTGCCTGGAGATCTTGAATAGTGTCATCTTGACTTATGAGTTTTGGAAAACAACTTTGGAATGGAGCAATAATTCAGGAAATTTTCCGTAACCCTGAGGCCACTTTCGTCCGAAGCACAAGGACGCAAATATTTTTGGAAAACATTTTAACCCTGCCATGTTGGTATTCATTAGAGAGCTCTCACTGAGTACTCTTAGATGAGTACCCATTTGAAAGGGTTTCAGGTATTTTTCTAGTTTTTAGCATCATTTTGTATTGACCAAAATAGCCACCAGCAGCATAAGGCTTAATGGAGACGGGGAACAATGTGAGAGGTGTATGAGTGAAAGTGGAAGCATGTGTCAGGAGGGGAAAACCTGAAGAAGAGTGTACTATGTATGGAATAAGTATGTATTGTTCACCTGCGAGTAACCAATCTATATACTGATTTAAACGATATGAATATAAAATAGAAAACAATATTCCGCAATGGATAAATTAAACAAAAGGTACTGGATATTTATCCCTAGCAGGGTCTTAGCCAGGATTTGGTAACTGGGTGCCCAAAATTGGGTGCCCTAAAATTTTGGGGCGTCCAAATTTTTAAGGGGATCACAATATACTTAGATTTCAACCATAAACATGTATAGATTTATCAAAATCATGTATGATATACTTATACAATGTCATGTCAATTATAAGGAGAATAAAAAATTCAATTATAAGCTTTTGATTGAGATTTTTAGAAATTCCACACAAAAAAATTGGTTGTCCTGAGAGGTTCTTTTTAAGCGTTTGGGTGTCCAAAAAGACACCCAGACGCCCTGCTGGCTAAGACAATGCTGCAATGGATAAATTAAACAAAAGGTACTGTATATTTATCCCTAGCTAGTAGTGCACTATATGCACCACATAACCAGTGCTCTACTGTTACTCATATCCTTCCTATCTCTAACAGATGGAATGTAGAACATGAAAGAAGTGCTCTATTGTTTTTTGTTATTGATTGCTCTTGTGTGAAAACAATGGGACGTGTAGTCATAGTGTAGTCATATATCACACACTGTAATACATAGTAGCTATAGCATAGTAACACCTGTTGGAAGATCAAACCACTATAACATGTGTTTATCAGTACCATCGGCATGTATAGCATTAATATATAACATTTCCAGGGTGAAATGTGATAAATCATATATAAAACATATAAAATGCATATATTTGATGTTGTTTTATAGTTGAAAATGTACAAATGCACAGCAGGGGCTCTACGTATTGTTAGCTCATGCATAGGATGTTTAAACAATTCAAAAAATATTGTTATATTTGAGAATTGTACAAATGCACAGCAGGGGCTCTATATGTTGTTCGTTCATGCATGGGATATTTAAACAATTCAACAAATATTTTTGAAGTGTTAAATTATATTGTATCAGGTCATTATTTATTTTTCAAATAGTGTGAAATTTTAAGCTTCATGTTTTTGCTTGTGCACACATTTGATAATATATCAAAGTATACAGAATGTGGTGGCAGTACATATTAAGGAGTGTTGCAAAATGTAGCTGAGACTATTAATGAAATAATTAGATACTATCCAAATAAATGAGTCTTTGCCTTTGTCCAAAATTTCTTGGTTAGCTTTATTTTGACACCCATTTTGAGTATCCAGGCTTAGGGCTGTTTTTTTTAAAAATGGATTGGAGCAGATTTGGCAACACCCCCCTCTCAATTCTGAATACCCCTCCAATTATGAATGCCTCCCCCGAAATTCTGAACTGAAAATTTCTTTTTCTTATCAGAAAGGCATCCCCCTGATTTCTGGATGCCCAAGATCATCCCCCCCCCCCCCTGTGCCCCCTGAATTCTGACTAGTTTTACGGTCCCCCCCCCCCTGTGCCCCCTGAATTCTGACTAGTTTTACGGTCCCCCCCCCCCTGTGCCCCCTAGATTCTGACTAGTTTTACGGTCCCCCCCCCCCCCCTGTGCCCCCTGAATTCTGACTAGTTTTACGGTCCCCCCCCCCTGTGCCCCTGAATTCTGACTAGTTTTACGGTCCCCCCCCCCCCCTGTGCCCCTGAATTCTGACTAGTTTTACGGTCCCCCCCCCCCCCCCCCCCCCTGTGCCCCTGAATTCTGACTAGTTTTTACGGTCCCCCCCCTGTGCCCCCTGAATTCTGACTAGTTTTACGGTCCCCCCCCCCCCTGTGCCCCCTGAATTCTGACTAGTTTTACGGTCCCCCCCCCCCCTGTGCCCCCTGAATTCTGACTAGTTTTACGGTCCCCCCCCCCCCCCCAACATTAGGACCTGTTCACATATATTTTATAACTTTTGTAATAAGTAGAGGTATTTAATGGATTGTGGAGATTATTGATTATAGCACCATCCCAACTTATCTTTAACTTTTTTTTCTCATGATACTGCTGCACAGATCTACATCCATTTACAACAAAGTTGTAATAAATCAACCCAAACAGCTTATGTCATTTTTCCATGTTTGCAAATCCCACTTGAAATACAGATCTGTGTAACTGAGACTTGAATTCTGTATTGGTAATTTGACCAAATGACATTTGTAGATACAGGGAGCTTGAAATACTAAGTAGCTTATTTTCGAGAGGCGAAACCATATGGAAATGTCACCAGTAACCGACTCCAAGCTGTTTCACAGATCAAGTAACTTCAAAAGACAAAGCTGCGCTAGGAAAATATGCACCTGTCAGTAGATTCCGAGTGATCTTTTTTCCTAGATGAAGGGAAACACATTTCTAATAGCACGTCAGGCTATTTTTGTAAGGATTGGTAATAGCGCTATTTGCGCGCCTAAATGGGTCAGATCAGAGATCAGATCTTGCGTAGTATATCAAACACTGTTCAGGATATCACAGGGATAATTGATCAAATGTTGGCATATAGATTTTTGCTGTACCTGCATGCATACACCCCCTTCCTCTATTGAGTTCCAGCATACTTATTGTTATGTGCAGTCACATGTATGGCACTCACTTAACCCATTAATGCTCACAGCAGCCTCACAAAAGTAGCCTGACAATTTTAGAGGCAAAAGCATAATCAAGGAAAGATTTGATGGAGTTTTGTTAATCAGGACACTTAGCACCAAATCTCCTTCAAATATTTCTTTAAATAAGTCTATATTCCAAAATCATGGTCAAATGTATCAGAATTCAAGACAGTAATTTCTTCTCCTTAAAATATTTTATAAGATAATTATTTATCAATTACAAAGTTATGGTCAAATGTATCAGAATATTTAACAGACAGTAATTTCTGGAGAAATTTTTAAGCATTAATGGGTGAACTTATTCACACCCAGACAGGACTTTGCAATGATTCAAATTTCTTGATTAATTTCACTTTATATTAATGTGGATACTGTCCGTCGGATGTAAAAATCACTGATTGAACATATTCAACATATTCATGCTTAGAAAACATGTAATATATATTCTTGTCAGTCTTCTTCTCATAATTTAAACTTGTAACTTATGTTTATAAATAACCATAAAAGAATACAGAAATGCTGAATTTTAGCAAGCTCAGTGCCAGACATGTTCATATTTTTGGGGGGATTCATATTTTCATAATTGATATTGTTAATGTTTTACCAGAAATGAATTGTTGTAGAAGCAGATATTTAACATATTTTTTTAAAATTCTCAATATAACATTATAATATTTAACACATTTAGATGTTTATAGTTTTCAATGATCATTTATATGATCCATTGAAAATCTATACCACTTTATGCTGAATTCCAGATATGCAGATTTTAGACATTTAGTCCTTAATATATTTGTAATATTTTCAACAATTCATATGTTCCTCATATATATGGTTGATGTTTATATTAGTTACAAACTTACATATTGATTATAGAACGCAAGTATAGGTCTTTAACGCAACCCTGCGTGTTATTTTTTCTAAGATCTATATTGGCACTATGAATGTCGTTAATATTTGATGAATAGCTATTCATGCAGAATTCCTGTACAAGAATGTATAACGCATTCAGACTTAGCTTCATATAGTCTTAGCCAGCAGGGTGTCTGGGTTGAACACCCAAACCCTCAAAATCAACCCTCAGGCGACTCAAAATCTTTAGAGAGTAATTTCTTAAAATGTCAATATGGGCATAAAACATTGTAGTTTTTCTACCTCAATATAATTCCATGGCATTGTGTAAGGACTTAATGCCTAGATTCAATGAGTTAATACATGTTTATAGTTATAATCTCAATATATTATGCTCCCCCTTCAAAAATCTTACAATTGCCAAATTTTGACACCCAGTTTCTAAATTCAATTAATATTTTAAGTATCGACACTACAAGTTGATGGTCCTGAGATATTTGACTGAAAGCTGTCTTTGATAGGATTGATGGGTTGAAGACAATTATTGACC
>OZ012695.1:41639632-41669632 GCA_963942565.1 Maea johnstoni | reverse complement strand
TCTCCTTCAAATATTTTCCAAAAATGCTTTTGTTAGAAAGATATTTCCAAAATTGTCAGGTCTGTGTGAATGGGTTAACCACTCTCCCTGTACAAGAGAACCACATATTATTATGTTGCCTTGAACATACCTTATCAATCATGTTTATATTTGAGAAATATTAACTCTTATGCTGGCTGGTACAAAGTTTAAGCAATACAAAATGATGTTAAAACCTGAAAAATGACCGAAACCCTGTCACACGGGTACTCATCTAAGAGCAAGAGCTTTCAAAGAATACCAACATGACAGGGTTTAGATGCTGCTTTTCAAGATCTCTGCGTCATAGTGCTTTGTATGAAAGAAGCTACAGCATTTGAAGGGTTTAAAAGGGGTTGCCATTGCCAACCGGAGAAATGTTTTTTTCAATGGAATATTTCCAAAAATTTCTTTGATATCAAGATATTTCTATAAATGTATCAAGTAATATGTTGGCACAAAAGACTGTGAATCAGTTTACCCCTTATTCTCAAACCCTCTTGTACTACCAATACCCTGTCACACCCCTTCACACAATAGCACCCTTATTGAATGGGTATGCATTACCCCCAACTGTTGTACCCTAGCAAACAATATAATAACAGAACTATGCATAAATACCCAAACATTTCGTCAAATTTCCATTCTCAGCTTTCTTAGTTGCGAAACAGGTGGGTTGGTTTCCGTTACTGATCAAACATGCAAGGCCTTTATTTATATTTATCTTGGCATATTATTTCAGGAAAATATGCGGGTAGTCAGGGGGCCTGTCTGGTGCTTGAGCCAAGAGGGGTTTAAGAATGTTTATGGAAAGTGTTATTAGTTGCCTTGGGAACGAATAGCATCAAAGGAAGGCACATTGAGTCCCTTTGTTTACCTTTTTAGGAGGATTAACCTTTAACACTTTTGTGCCTAGAATTCTTCATTGACGACTTACTTCTGGATCTATAAAACTTGAAAATCAAATGATAAGTTCTTACAGAGGATGAGAATTGATATATGTATATATATATATATATATATATATATATATATATATATATATATATATATATATAAATATATATATATATATATATATATATATATATATATATATATATATATATATATATATATATATAGAGAGAGAGAGAGAGAGAGAGAGAGAGAGAGAGAGAGAGAGAGAGAGAGAGAGAGAGAGAGAAGACCCCAAATTTTTAATCCTGGCTAAGACCCTGCTCTCCATCAATTTTTTATTATGAATTTTTTTATTTTACGAAGCTCCAAAATCTTTTGGAAGTAGTGTATGTCTGAATGTGTTAATGTGTTGACTGTTTAATTGGCTGGTACTGGTCTCACTCACGAGATCTGTGTTGATCCATTGATCATTGTTCTCGTAGCGCAACCGAGGAGGAGGGCACTTTTTCATTGTTTTCCGGCGGCCCAAGTGGGAGCCGTACGATATTGATCAATCGCTCTCCCGACAACCTGTAACGTCAAGACGGGCCCAGGCGGCAGGAAAAGTGCGAGAGAATTTAACCTCAAGGGTGCGTGACGATTCCCGATTGCCCCCATGATTCCTTGCTCCTGAGGGCTCGGTGGGGATCCTTAATGTACTGGTGACATGTCTAGAGATGTGAAACAGAGAAATCCTCTATGGACCTGTACTATAGTAAAACCTCGTAGATGCGAACTCCCCAGGAGGACACACATGTGTCACATTAAGTGTTACTACTTCTACCTCTCTCTACCCCCCTCCCTAAGCTGAGAGAGAGAGAGAGAGAGAGAGAGAGAAGGAGAGAGAGAGGAGAGAGAGAGAGAGAGAGAGAGAGAGAGAGAGAGAGAGAGAGAGGAGAGAAAGAGGAGAGAGAGAGGGGGGAGGGAGAGACAGAGAGAGAGACAGAGACAGACAGACAGACAGGACAGAGATGAGAGAGAGAGAGAGAGAGAGAGAGAGAGAGAGAGAGAGAGAGAGAGAGGAGAGAAGAGAGGAGAGAGGAGAGAGAGAGAGAGAGAGGAGAGTGAGAGGAGAGAGAGGAGCGAGAGGACAGAGAGAGACAGAGACAGACAGACAGAGAGAGAGAGAGAGAGTGAGAGAGAGAGAGAGACAGAGAGACAGAGAGAGAGAGAGAGAGTGAGAGAGAGAGAGAGAGAGAGAGAGAGACAGAGAGAGAGAGAGAGAGAGAGAGAGAGTAAGAGAGACAGAGAGAGAGAGAGAGAGAGAGAGAGAGAGGAGAGAGAGAGAGAGAGAGAGACACCATTATAATTGTGACACATCTAGAAATTAAAGCATACTTCTAGATAGTCCCCTAGTAGACCAGTAGACCAGGTACCCAGGTTGACATGGAAACAGGGCGTCAGTTTGCCCAGCGGGTACATTAAGTATATCCAAGCATATTTCAATTCAACAACATTTGGAACCTGAGGTCTTGACTCCTGACTCCCTAACCCTAGTGATATAGAGGGACTAGAATAACAGCTCTGGTATTCTTGGGGGCCATCCAAGAGAGTGGATCAGCGACATGGTCATCCATTAAGACATCAGAGTGTATTAACCCATTCATGCTCACAGCGGCCAAAACCAGCCTGACAATTTTGATGAAATCCTTCAAGCTAAAGCAGAATTGGCAAAGTTTTTGAAGGAGAAATGTTCATCGTAGTATTATCCACAACTCTTCTTCAAATATTCTGTAAAATCATTCTTAATCCCAAAGTTATCGTCAAAAGTGTCGTCGATCCAGACGACAATTTCTGGAGGAACTTAAAGTGTTAATGGTTAACCCATTCATTCTGCAGATTTCCATTTATATGATTAATGAATTTTATCCAGCACCAGTGATAACAGCTTTGCATTATTGTCTTTTACTCATAAAGCTCGAAAAAATATTGTCTTTCTGTAAAAGTTGCGAAAAAATAGGGTAGGTAGATAGGTGAAATATTTTTTTGGATTATTCTTTCACAAGAAATGTGTGTTTCATGCTTGATCTATGTTGATTTGCTGTTGGAAGGGTGGAAGAAACTTAAGGGTAGGGAATATTTTGAGTAAAAACCTGTTAGGTAGGGGTTACAGGAAGAAACATTTAGACCTAACCTTTTCTGACAAAAAATGATTGACAATAATAATGTCACTTAACAATGCTGGATAAGAATAAGTGACTGTAAATCATTATCAAGTACCTCCATTATGCTATCTAGAGATAATTTGCATATATATTTGTGATGTAATAAGGGTAATAATACAGTCTCATGCAGGATGGGGGCTAGATTTCAGCTTTGATATTTGATAGAAGCTGAATAAAGTATCTATTTTGGATAATGTATACATATATGTGTGTATATATATATATATATATTATATATATATATATATTATATATATATATATATATATATATATATATATATATATATATATATATAAATATATATATATATATACATATATAAATATATATATATATATATATATATATATATATATATATATATATATATATACATATATATACATATATATTATACATATATATATATATATATATATATATATATATTTATATATATATATATATATATATATATATATATATATATATATATATATATATATATATATATATATTATATATATATACTTACAAATACCATCATTAGGGGACATCACCCAAAAATTCAACCATTAGGGGACATTATAAAATTGTCTTTTTGGGGGGCTCTTAATGTCTGTAGACTGTTGTATGTTTGCAAGTGAACACATATTATGTTTGCAGAAGGTATGATACAACTAGGCTGACAATAGGCAAAATATACATGAAGGTCCCCTAAAGTACGTCCCCTAAGATACATGTGGGTCATGCAAAAAGCTTACCATTAGGGGACCTCGACTATATATACAATGTATATGTATATATATACATTGGTCAATTTTATTTTTTTTTATTAATCCATATATTTACATTCATAAATGCATTAATCAAACAAATAGAAATTCAATAACAATATCCCCGAATTTGTGCCTAATATATTTCCATTTTATGTCATTTTTACTATATTTCGTAGGTCCCCTAATGGTAAAAAGTTAAAAATTTCGATCACAAATTTCACTATTTAACTGCGAAGTTAGGGAAACGTGGAGACGCATCTAAATCTTTATTCAATTATGTTCATTCTTAGTTATTCATTATAGGCTACAAAGTCCTGGACTCCATGAAAACTGGTTAAGGACATTAGGGGACTTGGCTCTTGTACCATTAGGGGACCATGTCCCTAACCCTACTCCAAATGTCCCCTAATGGTGGCATTCGTACTAATATATATATATATATATATGTGCTTGTGTATACTGGATATCTATGCCTATATCTACCACAGTCATGTTCAATCCAACACGTTAATAGTTGAACTGAATCTCAAGTATCATTGGAATCTGCTGACAGCTGTGTAGGGTCAAGATTAAAGCCATCCTGTTAAGAGATACTGTGATTAAATATTAGTTTCATATTTTACTAATATTGATCAGGGTAAGTCAAACGTGTCCAAATCAATTGTGTGAATCTCCGCATGGCCATGCATGAGTTTTCTGAAAATAAAAGATCAAATGAAAGATCAATAGAATGCTTTGTTGAATGTTAATGCCGATGTGTCTTTCTGTCATTATCGGCCTCCCTGTTGATTGTAACTATCAAATTCCTCTCCGTGTGCTCACAGCTGTATGTCTGTCCTAGGGAGATGTCTATATGTACCGTAATTCACTAATCGGCCAAGTGAAAACTATGAGATTTTTTGATTTTCATTTTGTGGAATGGTCGCGAGAAAATTGTGCACCGCCAGCAATCACAAGGTGGCAGCGACCCAAAGAAATGATTATGATATTAATAATAATGATGATGATAATAATAATAATAATGATGATAATGATAGTAATAATGATGATTATAATAATTATAATAATAATAATAATAATAATAATAATAATAATAATAATAATAATAATAATGATAAAAATGATATTGATACTACTACTACTACTACTTCTACTACTACTACTACTACTTAGTAACTGATAATAATAATAATAATAATAACAATAATGATAATAATGATAATGATAATGATAATATGAAAGTACTTAAAAGTGATCATTATGATTCGGAAGAAGATAAAAATAGTGATAAAAATAGTGTTGGGGTTAAAGATATTTATGAATTAGGTCATTGTTAATGATGGAAAATCAAATCATTTAACTAAATTCAATTTAGAATACCAATCAGTTCAACTGATACTAGTTTTAATCAGATGTTTTTACTGCCGAAATGTCCAATTCTATCTTGTTTAAAGTTGCATCTGATCAGAATGTCAATAGCATGTAGAGCGTATGTGTGAGGTGAATTTGAAAGTACCTCATCATAAAGGCCTGGAAAAACTGCCTTTCTGAAAAGTAAACTTCTACAGCTTTGTTATTTATCACTAATTTATGCGTGGTCATACAGCTGTTTAGTTGAGTATATTGTTTAACATTGACAGCTTGCGATGCTGCGGATTTTTACCTATCAATCTTCGTGCCCTGGACAGCATGCACTTGATTCATGTTATTTCCATACACCGGCCCACAGGGGGGCATTGTAGAATCGTCCAGTGAAAACATCAGGGGGAAAAATTATTGAAAAAAAATGTTATTCATAATTCTGTGATATTGGACGGGCAGACATTTTGTGAAAGCCGTTTTGGACAGGCATTTTCAAAATCCAGGCTACGACCCTGGTCTGCCATATATATGGACATATCTCAACTATAAATCAGTATTTTGAGATCAATTAGGCCTAAAAAAAAAGTTGTTTGTTTCCTGTAACCCTTTAGTTTCCTGTAACCCTGTAAGTTTTAATTCAAAAAATCCCTACCCTAAAGTTTTTTCCGCCCTCCCAACTCCTAATCCACTGAAAACATGCATAAAATACACGTTTTTGACCAAAAAAATAATCCAAAAATATTTTTTTACTGACCTACCTACCCTAATTTTTTCCAGACCGTTACAGGAAACAAACAATTAATTTTTTTAGGCCTTAGTTTGGTTGAAAACTTGTTTCAATCCAACAAGAATACCAATGAAGGTAATATTCTTATTCCAATACCTTTAATATGAGAGTATGTTTTCTGTATTATACCAATATGTCATTATTTAGGGAATATTTGCATATTACAGATACCACACACTAATCTAAAAAGGTTTGGTGACAGAGCCTTCTGTGCCTATGCACCGTGCCTTAGGAATGAGCTACCTGACAACATCAAGGCTGCTGACAGTGTGCAAAACATAGCTGTTTCTAAGCGAGCTATTTGACTATATATGGACCATAGACATCTGTCCACTGACTATTCTTTTAACCCTTATGCTGCTGGTGGCTAATTTGGTCAATAGAAAATGATGCAAACAACCTGAAAAATGACTGAAACCCTTGCACGTGGGTACTCATCTGAGAGTACTCACCAGCAGCTATCCAATGAGTACCAAAACAATAGGGTTTCGATGGTTTTCAAAAATCTTTGCGTTCTTGTGCTTAGGACGAAAGTAGCCTCAGCATTGGATGGGTTAAGTGCTTTTGAAGGTGGAAAGGGCGCTATATATCAAGTTATCAATAACAATCAATCAATGTATTAAGACCCCAGTTGGCTCTGTTAAGGATATATAAATAGTAACTGTTAACCATCTTAACTGAACATCTAGAATTTTGAGTTAATGTCTCAGTCAGGGTGTTTGTGTGCAGAAGTCAAGGAGTTGCTGTTAGTTGCTGGGCAGCACAATAGTTCAGTTGTAACCAGAACCTAGAGGGTGTTCCAGGAACTAGGTCATACCCACAACCCTAGCAGCACCCCCAGGATCGGGTTTCTTTGTCACATGGGTTGACATTGGCAGGGCGGTGACGAATCGAAACACTGGAACCAAAGTGGTGAAGTTGCTGGGTGCCAAGCACAACACAACACTGCCAGAGCAACACTTAACCTACTCATGCCCATGGTAGCCAATTTCACTGATATCTCTCGAACAAAAGCAATATTTAGAAAATATTTGAAGGAGAATTGTTCATCAGAACTCTATCTACAACTCTCCTTCAATTATTTTGCAAAATTATGCTTCATTCCAAAGTTATTTTCAAAAGTATCACTATTACAGGTCCAGACGACGCAGGTCTAGCAAATCTCCAGGCTCATGACTGTGGCGGCCAAAAATGCCAGACATTAAGAAAATATTTGAAGGAGAATTATTCATCAGATCTCTTTCTATAACTCTCCTTCAAATATTGTGCCAATATATGTTTCATTCAAAAGTTATTTTCAAAAGTATGACAGGTCCAGACGACACTGGTCTTTTTGATATCATCCCATTAACTTCTCTGGAGTGCATATGCTGGCAGATCTGAGCATGGCTAAATGAAATATTTTCTTCATTTCTAAAAAACAATTTACTCATGCACTACAATAAGTTTCTGGCAAGTGCTGATCCACCTGGTGGACAGTTCATGAACTAAATAGAGTAAATTAGTAATGGGACAAAGCTGGTAGCGGTATAACAAGAGAAGTCAGGTACAAACTTAAATCCTGCATTTTCATAACAGCCTATTTATATGATATCGGCAACAGTTTGTTTACATAAAAATGTGTTTATTTCACTTGTGGAATGGACATGCTGTCCTCAATGCCAGTTGCAACAGAAGATCCTAGACCTAATATTAGACCCATAATAATGCTAATATTGTCATTTGATATCGCGCGCTTTCCATATAAACATGCTCAAAGGCGCATTACATTCCATTGTCAATGGATAGATGTTGGTATCCACATAGTTATTTGATAAATACATCTTTGAACAGATGTGTTTTCAGTTGTCTTTTGAAGATTGCCACACTTAAGCCCTGGTCACATCAGGCATACGTCCACCGTGCGGGCTGTTTGCGGGCAGTTAACGGCCGAAAACCGTGGCGATCCCAGGATCACCTTGCGGGTGCCTCAAGGAGTTGGCCTCAACCGTAGAGGTCGTGCGGTCGAAAATCAGTGGTCGTGGGCCGTAGAGAGGTTTGCGAACATGTTCGCAAATCAGTCTACGGTCCGCGACCTACCTACGGACATTTGTTGACTTAGCGTCTGACGCACGGCAATCTTTAAGGCCGTGCGGCGCTCCCACTGATCCTTGAGAGTGCCTCACGGCACCCTTTAAAGAAAATAGATGTTAATTTAACTCCATAAGGACCGTGAGACCACAGGAAGGCCTCCTCAAGGCCTCTTCAAGGTGGCCGTACATCCTCCGTGCAAAGGGGATAGTGCGTTAGGGCCGTTCCATTTATATATATATATGTATATTTTTATTCTCTCTCTCTCTCTCTCTCTCTCTCTCTCTCTCTCTCTCTCTCTCTCTCTCTCTCTCTCTCTCTCTCTCTCTCTCTCTCTCTCTCTCATATATATATATATATATATATATATATATATATATATATATATATATATATATATATATATATATATATATATATATATATATATTACGCAAAATAAAATCGGAGGGGGGGAGGTGGGGTTAAATAATTCAAAATTCAACCCCTCCCCCCAAAAAGATCTTCCGTTCCTCCCCCCCCCCCCCCCCCCCACCACACTTTTAAATGGAACTGCCCTTAAACATTTCCGTGATTGTAAAATTTCTCACGACCGGCCGCACGGCTAATTCTGATGTGACCACAAATGAAAGATCTCTGACTGGACGCATGCGACCTGTTCACGGCACTTTGGACGCATGCGATCAATCAGCCGTACGGAGGCCTTAGTCTGATGTGACCAGGGCTTTAGACATAGCCATTGCCATAGCAAAGATTTGCCTACAAATAATTGCTAGGGCAACACCTATGTTTACATATGACTTTAACCCATTCATGCCTAAAACTTCCCTTGACAAGTTACGTCTAGACCTATGATACTTTTGAATATAATTTTGAAATTAAGTGTAAATTCTGCGAATATTTGAAGGTGATTTTTAGGTTGATTTCTGAACAACATTTCTCCAAAAACATTTTCCATAAAATGCTCTGGTCTCAAAAATAGCTCAGATATAACCAAAATAGTCAGGACTTTTTAGGGTGGTACAGGCATGAATCGGTCAAGTCAAAGCATATTTTCCATACTGGCCTTTGCCTACCCCTACCATTTGTAGCTTGGACAAGCTTGACTTATTGCACCTTCTACCGGCTTAAGCTTATACAGAAAAGTTGTGATTTTCTTCAATATTTGCTTGGACAAACTTAAAGAAGCTTCAACTAGGTCACACGGTAATTCGGACGGAATAAGCTATGAAAAGCTGCGCTAACAGAGCAAGGAAATCGCAGCTTCCGGTATATCCAAGGTAGCTGGTACTTTCTAGTAGAAAGCTGCGCTTACAGGGCAAGGAAATCGCAGCTTTCGGTATATCCAAGCTAGCTGGTACTTTCTAGTAGAAGCTGGAACTTCCCTGGTTCAAAAATGGTAAAAAATAGTGGAGGCATGGGGACTTGAACCGGGATCTCCTGGGTGGCGAGCGGCTGTGCTAACCATTACACTACCGAGATCTTCTTGCTTCATGGACACCCAAATTAAGGCTAGATTTAAAAGTTGTACTTATTAAGCAGCAAATTATGTCAAAAAAGCATCTAATATTCATAATTGATTATAAAATATTCAAAATTCAATATTCATGATTAATTATGAATATTCATAAATGAATTACAAATATCCTTAATTCATTAATGAATATTCCTGATTCATTTTTGAATATTCATAATTTCTTTTTGGATTTTCACAGTTCAATGTTAATTATAAATATTCAAAAATGAATCATGAATATTCAAAAATGAATTATGAATATTTGTAAATGAATAATGAATATTCAAAAATGAATTATGGATATTCAAAAATGAATTATGAATATTTGAAAATGAATTACGAATATTTATGATTTATACATATTTATGAATATTCGTAAATGAATTTTGAATACTTATAATTCATTTTTGAATATTCATAATTCAATTTTGAATATTCATAATTCATTTACAAATATTCATAATTGATTTATGAATATTCACAATTCATTTACAAATATTCATAAATAAACTGAATTATGAATATTCAAAAATTATGGAATGGTTCTGGAAATGTCTCCCTGACAAAGAATTTCTAATACTCCTGACAAAGAAAAGTAGGTAAAACTCATTTAAGATGAAAAAGCGAATCTCAGTCCCCCCCCCCATTGCAAACACACTTTTTTGGGAAATGTGTCCTTTGACCCCAACCCCAACCCAGACCGGTAAACTTTAAACTTGTGTATTAAAGATTGTTCATTTCTTTTTCACAATTATATAGTCCTATATATTGCAGCTATCTTTAATCAGTATTTAGAATGTTTAAGTAAAAACCTTTTCCTGTTACTACAATACTGACAGTGCTGAAAACAGTTTGTTAAGCCTTGGTGGTCTAACGGTCCATCAAAATGAATATCTTAGTGGTACACCAGAAAAATAAGCAGTCCATATAACTTTGATAACCAAAGTGGTAGCCAACATCCATTTCATAACTGAACATTCATGGTTAATTGTGCTAGATTTATGAATTGTGACAGTTATAATCTAATGTACAAGAAATGTGAAATTGGATTTGATGCTTACTAAATCAATGTGGTCAGAATATTTAGTAGACATCTGGGCAAGTAAACATAGACTTTTACTAGCCCATTCAATTTTTTGGTAGAAACGGACCGGTGGGATACTGTCTATTTTCACCACTGTCAGTTACTGATGGATACTAAAGTACTGGTTTTTCCAGTCTAACCTAAACTAGAATCCAGAACTTAAGTTCAGGCTTACCGCAGCTAGTAGCAGCCAGTAACGCAGCTAGTAGCAGCTATGACTTTATGAAATAAAAGTATCAGGCAAGCGCAGCTTATTCCAGCCTCTCTATGTGTAAGGTAGCTTGGAGAAGCTTGTACTTACTAGGTATTATTAGCTCAAGAAAAAACAAGCTTTATCCAAGCTCAAAAGCTTGGACTCAAGCTGATACATCCTCGCTTATACTAGTAAGTATCAGCTTCCATGCAAGCCGCAGCTTATTCCAGCATTTCTAAGTGTAAGGTAGCTTGGACAAGCTTGTACCTACTAGGTATTATTAGCTCAAGAAAAAACAAGCTTTATCCAAGCTCAAAAGCTTGTACTCTAGCTGATACATCCTCGCTTATACTAGTAAGTATCAGCTTCTGGCTTAGAGCTTAGATCTGCAATGGTAAGGGTACTTTCCTCTGGAGCACACATGGCTGATAACTTCGAAAATTATGCATTAAGTTAAAATAAAAAAATATTTAAGGGATGGTTGAACTGAACAGGAATATCAATTTTCATTCAAATATTTCTGGAAGTATTTCCTTATGCTATCAAGATAAGGGATTTGTACCGGTACTAGATACAATACCAAATATTGACATACAATGGGAAAAATTGTTGTATCGCAAAAGTTACGTATAGTATTGTATTTGTTATGATTTGGAATATGTATAGATTTGACTTAACTGCTACTTGGACCTGCATGCTTGAAAGTATTTTGCTATTTATTAGCAAAATTCGTGACAGAATTATGTTCCTGAGAGGCAGGCAGTATTGTTAAAAATATCCTTGAGATCTTGTATCATTAATCATATATTGATATTGTATCTTACCCTGAATATGTTAATCTCAAATCAAGACATAACCTTATTTGTCAAGCCATTTGTACACTCTCGGTATCGAAAGGGTAAGAACAAGTATTGATGGAGTACGGTCAAACATGGCCAGGGGAAATGAAATTGTCGTCTCTCAATAGAGGTGGTCTCAAAATAAAGGTGATAGCTTGGGCAGGTTTGACTGTAGTTCATATTTCCTCCAATTGTGGCGCCACTGTTCTAATAACCCTCTCCTTTTCTCTTCCAGTGTTGGCGCTGCAGTGCTACCAGTGCGAGAGTGTTCTTGTGGATAACAAGCTGTTGGACCAATTATTAATCGTCAAACGCAACACCGCATGTGAAAAAAATACATTTAACAGAACTGCCACGAAGCTTATCTCGTGTCCCTCCTCCCAGGGATATAAATGTGGTTTTGTATCTGGGCAGATAAAAAGTGAAATAGCTTTAGGTAAGTACTGAGTAGTAGCCTAGCTGCTATGCTTTACTGTGTTTTATCATTATGTATAGAAATCAATGCCTACACCCAATATCTTCGCCAAGATTTAGAAACTGGGTACCCAAAATTGGCAATTGTAACATTTTGGGACATCCTATTTTTCAAGGAAGGCCCTAATATACTCGGATTACAATCATAACATGAATATGTTTATTGAAATGAGACATAATATCCTCATACAATGTCTGTCTTAGGAATTATATTTAGGTAGAAAAAAACATTTATGTGCTTGAAATTGACCTTTAAGAAATCTATCACAGAATTTTTTGGGTGTCCTGAGGGGTGGTTTTTGAGGGTTTGGGTTTCCAAAAAACACCCAAACACCCTGCTGGCTCAGACTATGCTCACACCCAAGACTATGTGATGACAGCGTACACATCCTTTTGATGCCAAGTCAAGTAGTATGGATCAAAGGTTCAGATCAATATTCATGTCTCCTTCAAAAGTTATCTAAAAACGTTTGAGTGAAAAAGTCTGCAAATTCAGGTGCTTCGGGCATGAATGGGTTAACTCATTAATCTTTACTGTGGCCTAGAGCAGCCTGACAATTTTGGTGAAATCTTAAATTAAGATGAAGGCAAAGTTAGAAAAGGAGGAAAGGAGAAATGTTAATCAGAACTATACCCACAAATATCATTCAAATATTTTGTAGAATATTTCTGAGTTAGAAATTGTTATTGTTAAATATATCATGGATAAATAATTATTAATAAATAATACCAATTAATAGAACTCCTGGTTTCATCTCCATCTCCAACATTTTCAGAGCTCCATTTATCAAGTTATATCTGCAACCACCCTAGTTATATGATCTATAGATTTTGGCCTCAGGGCTAGTTACAACTGGACTTATCACTCGTAAGGACAGGTCTTGTTATAGGATTGTAAGCAGATGGTATGATCCCAGGCTCCTCTCATCTGTTGGTATACTCCCAGGCTGGGCCTGCCATGATGGCTGTGTGGTGTAAAGCGTTGCCACTGACTGCCTGGGTTCTAATCACAGCTGGGGCATGTGAAAAAGTTGCCATGGTTTTCGCCGGGTCCTCCAGTTTCCTCCACTATACTTACAACAGTTTCTTCCACTACTGACCTACACAAAACAAACAAAGTCTCAAAATGATAATAATAATGATGATGATGATGGTAATTATGATAATAATAATAATGATAATGATAATACTAATAATTATAATGATAAAAATGATGATAATAAAAATAATAATAATACTAATAATGATAATAATGATAATGATAATAGTGATGATAATGATGATGATGATGATAATAATAATAATAATAACAATGATAATTTAATAATAAAAGTGATAATAATAGGGATAGTTATGAAAATGATAATGATAATATTGAGGAATATGATGGTTATAATGAAAAGTATGATGATAATGATAATAAAGATGATGATGATGATAATAGTAAAAGAATAACACTCGATGATAGTAACTAGTAATAAGAATAATAATGATAATAATGATGATGATGATGATAATGATAATAACAATAATAATAATTATAATAATGATAACTATAAAAATGATAATGATGATGATAATAATGATAATGATATTAATAATAATAATGAAAATGATAATAATAATAATAATAATAATAATAATAACAATAACAACAACACTATCAACAGTAATGGTAATGATACAAATGATAAACCCTAGTGATTGCAGTCTAGAGCTGTATATAGAGTAGTCAGCTGGTAGTGGCCAGGGGCAGACGAGCAGCCGAGCGGCCAAGCTAGTGGTAGTGAGTCAGTCAGGGTGATTACGAGAGAGACTGATCCCGCCTGTGATCGCGGCGGCCACCGCACATTAGACGAGTCGTGCTGAGCGCAGATAAACGCTTTCATGGGATTACCCCGAACCGAAACTCACAACTCTGAACGGGAGACGAGACTACGAGACTAATGCCTTCTGGGTAATGATCCGTGCTCTGTTTCTAAAGGCGGAAGGGATGATTGTAAGGGGGTCGAGAAAAGGGTAGGGAGCGGGGTGATCACTAAGTTCCTGGAGATATAACCACAGGGCTCAAAGCTAACAGTGAACCGCTCAGGGTTCGACTTTCCCAGGGGCCCGGGGGCATATGCCCCTAGATTTTGCTGAGGGCCCCTAGATTTTCAGTCTAGGGGCCCAAAATAGTATGAAAAATAACCAGAAATCCTGTTATGACCACTAATTTTCATCGAAAGACCTTTTCGGTCCCCTAGCCTGAAATCTAGGTGTCAGACCCTGCCGCTGATCCTAGGTAAGTAAAAATTACCAAAAAATGGCTTCGGGCCAGTGAAAAAATGAGCTCAACGGGTCCTATGGAGTCAATAAATATTTGGGGACAATCTTGTTAACAAGTTTCCCCTCAAAAATGTCCCCAAATGTTTTTGAAAAAAATGAAGATGAAATTGATAAAGAGTAAATGTTGCCGATGAATTTTATGCAATATTTTCTCTTATTGTTATGTGAAAGAAAAATTTGTAGGATCAGTAGGTCCTACAGGGCCAGTAACATTTTGAGGCCTGATCAGGATAGATTAATTACTCAATTAATTCTGAATGTTTTATTAAAGTTAAGAATGGATGAAGCCCAACTGTAAGTTATTTTCAAAAGTGCCCTGGGTCCAGACTTCACTTTTCAAGGAGATCTCCAGGCACGAATGGGTTTCAACTCTCAAGGCAACTTTTGTCTGTGAATGGGTCTTGGAAACTGCCACATTACCGTTCCTAATTCTTATCCTATCAGATTCTGGCTGATTGCAGGAACAGAAATAGCTGATAATGCTTAATAATGGCTCGCCATATCCTACATAGTCCCTTATTGGCCCTTTTGCATCAGGAGTGCATATATGGTCGGACAGCTTTAACCCATTTTCACTCAGAGCGGCCAAAAGAGGCCTATATTTTACTTAACTATTTTACATTTGAAGGATAACTGTTGATAAGAAGCCAAACAAGAATGCTCCTTCAAATATTTTGTGAACTTTTACTTTACTCACAAGTTATTTTCAAAAGTGTGAGGGTAGCAGAAGATACCTTCAAGGGAGTGTTAATGGGTTAGCCCGTTCACGCCTGGAGATCTTGTGGAGTGAGTAGTGTCGTCTGGATCTATTATACTTTCGAAAATAACTTATGAATAAAGCATTAATTGACTAAATATTTAAAAGAGAGTTATGGGTGGAGTTCTGATGAACAACTCTCCTTCAAATATTTTCTAAATATTGCTTTTGTTAGAGAGATATCACCAAAATTAGCAGGTGGTTTTGGCTGCTGTGGCCCAGAAAAAAAAGTTGTTTGTTTCCTGTAACGGTCCAAAAAAAATAGGGTAGGTTGGTCGGTAGAATTTTTTTTGGTCAGAAATGTGTGTTTTATGCATGTTTTACGTTGATTGGGAGTTGGGAGGCCTGAAAAAACTTCAGGGTAGGGATGTTTTTGAATAAAACCTTGTTAGGGTAGGGTTACAGGAACCAAACAACTTTTTTTAGGCCTGTGGGCATTAATGGGTTAAACATAACTCATCAAAGAGGGTTATGTCAGAAGAATATTTGAAGGTTCAGATTACTAAACTTAACATACATAACAACTCTCTAGTAAATATTTCATTAAAAGTTTGCTTTGTTATTAAGATATTTTTATATTTGTCAGATCTTGTGAGTGCTCCATATGTAAATGGGCTTAACTCATTCATGCCTGTAGCGCCGAAAACCACCTGACTAATTCAGTGATATTGCTCTCACAAAATCACTTTTCAGAATAATATTTGAAGAAGAAATGTTGACCAGTAAGTTAAGAACAACTCCCCTTCAAATATTTTTCTAATTTATGCTTAATTCCAAAGTTATTTTCAAAATGATCACAAGTCCAGACGACAAAAGTCACAGAAATCTCTAAGCATGAATGCAGGGTTAATGTTGAAAGTGACTTAGTGCTCTCTCATGAATGGGACTTTTAATAACAAAGATATTGACAGATCTCTGAGATTGGTAGTCGAATCAGCTGAGATATTCATAAAGCCCTCTTCAAATACTAACCGTTTTGTGCACGAATAGATATTGGTGATATTTCTTTGACAACAGAATCTTACGGAGAATATTTGAAGGAGATTTGTTAATCAGATGTTAAACTTCAAAACTGTGTTGAATATTTCTTGAATTAATTCTTTATTTCTAAGTTATTTTCACGAATATTGTGGGTCCAAACAATATTTATATCACTAGACATCTGGGCGGGAAAGGGTTATCCACAATGAGGGAGATGATTGTGCTATTCTCTGAGTTGTCTGATCTTCAGGGCGACAGACTGGCTATGAAGGAGTTTAACCCATTAACTCTTTAAGAGTTCCACTTGCAATTGTCGTCTGGATCAATGATACTTTTGACAATAACTTTGGAGTCAAGAATGATTTTACAAAATATTTGAAGGAGAGTTGTTGGTATTGTTCTGAAAAATGTTTTTCTGTCAAATATTTTCCTAAATATGCTTTTGCCTGGAAGATTTTATCAAATCTTTCAGGCTGCTTTTGGCCGCTGTGAGCATTAATGAGTTAACCCATTCATGCCTCTAGCCCCTAAATGGCATGGCTATTTTGGCTATGTCTCTCTAACAAATTGAATTTTTAGAAAATATTTGAAGGAGAAAAATCTATCAGAATGTAAGTTACAAATCTCCTTCAAATATTAGTCCAATTTGATCATTAATTCCTGAGTTATTTTCAAAAGTATCACAGGTCCAGATATAAGACGGCACTTGACATGCAGAGTTCCAGCTATTATTGGGTTTAACCTTTATACATCCGGGGCACACATATGGTCTGTCTCGGAGTGTCATCGATACCTTCCAGATAATTGTATTGCTAAAACGAAGCAGCCAATGATCGCATCATTAAAGGTGGTGTATCGTATCGCAAATCGGCAAATTACTCCAACCGGAAGTCAAACATGAGGCAAAATGCCCCTATTCCGCCACAATTTTGTCTTTCCTGTCGCCACTTGTCTAAACAAAAAAAAATGAAGTTAACGGCCATGACTGATAAAATACTTAGTGGGGAGACAAAGTAGGCAGGGTCTGAAATGGGGATAGCCCTCAAAAGTAACATTTTCACCTCAAAATAGGGATAATAATTGAAAATAAATAAATTTTACAAAATTCAAATTGAAAAGTCGTATCGGAAAAAATCGGTATCGGTGGAAAATTTTGCAATAATCGTATCGGTAAATTATCGTTTTAATTACACTCCTAGGTCTGTCAACTTTGTATTTGATTCATCAAGCATACGTTAGCAATATTTGAAAAAAAAATGAAAAGCGATTGTTTACCCGTTTATGCCTGCAGGTAACTTGGGAGTTATGCGTGAATTTGAAAAATATATGAAAGAGTGTAGTCTTAGCCAGCAGCGAAAATTACATGCCTGTAAAAAATACTAGTTATACAGTATTTCATGTCTCTTTCAGTTGGATTGATAACGTTAAATATTCAAGCGCGTGACTGCGTCCGGAGTAACCAGAATGACGGCTGCCACAAGGATCACGGTGAGGTGCGGACAGCAATGGCCGACTCGCTGACGTGGCTCGCCAAGCTGGACACGCCGACTACGACGGGCGAGGTGTGTTACTGTAACAGCGGCGTCTGCGATGCCGGGCAGCTCTTATGCGCAGGAAGTGATGTATCAGTAGGAAAATTATGGTAAGTGCCTGACCTTAATGTGACCTTGAGGATTTTCAGGTTGTTTCGAGAAAATTTGATGTTGACCTTTCCTTCATTTGACCTTCAGCTTTTTCAGGGTTCATTTTAAGAAGAAAAAAAATATTTAAAAAAAATCATTTTAACCCAATAATGCTTACAACGGCCATAACAGCCTGACAAGTTTGATGAAATCTTGGTGGCAAAAGCTAAATGAGGAAAATATTCATGGAGAAATGTCAATCAGAATATTATCAACAACTCTCCTTCAAATATTTTGTAAAATAAACCTTAATTTCAAAGTAATAGTCAAAAGTATCATGGATCCAGACGACAATTTCCAAAGGAACTCATTCCATCGTGCCTGGGGATTTTATTGGCGCATTTTACCCGTAGGCACTTTTGAAAATAATTTTGGAATGGAGAAAAAATACACAAAAAAATTAAAGGAGCGTTGTTAATTTGGTTCTAAAAAACATATCTCTTGCGAATATTTCTAAGAAAAAAGCTCTATTTTAAAAAATATCCCCGAAATCGGCCATTTGTGGCTGCTGCTACAGACATGATAAGGTTAAACCACTTTATAGTATGTTTTAACCCTTATGCTGGTGGCTAATTTGGCCAACGCGAAAAGATGCTAAAAACCTGAAAATGATTGAATCCCCAGGCATGTGGGTACAGCTACTCATTTCAGAGTACTTAGCGAGAGCTATCTGATGAATACCAACATGACAGGGTTTCTAAGGTTTTCAAAAAACTTTGAGTCCTTGTGGTTTGGATGAAAGTAGCTACAGCATTGGAAAGGTTTCTTAATCACCATCAGTTAAGTCGTTATTAGTTAATGGTTTTCACATTTGGTATACCGCAGAAACGCCCTGATTCCAATTCCCAAGATTAGCAGACCCGCTGTGAAGCCATACTTTTGTTCCTTCACAATATGTTAAGTCTTTACTAGCAGCCTGCACATTATTCATCGTTTTTTTAAGTTTTTTTTTAGTAAAGTAAACAGACACACAATGGGCGTTTATAAAAAAGCCAATCTGGAAGCTTAACCCTTTCAGCATAGATTACGCTTCCCTTGTGGGCTTTTTCTAAACCCACGTCACTTCTGATACATTTAATTCAACTTATGATTTGTCGGTTAGTTTCTGATAACATTTCTGTTTTGAATATTATCCGTAAAATTCTTGTATTGGAAAAATATCATCAAAATAAAAGAGTCAGTTCATTTTTGTACACTACTGGCATGATTGGTTTTTTTTATGCGTTCTTTTTTTCATTCCTGTCAGTTTTGATAAGAAACAGACCTGTTCATTAAGTGTTCGGCTATGTAGCTTAAATTTCCAGGCTGTCATGTGTATTTTTCTGTCAGGTCTTTCTGTTACCAGGCACCAAATAATCTAGCGGGCCAGAGTGGCCAATTTAGTTTACATTCATCCCACCAGGGGAGTAGAGGACTCTGTTTGAGTGTGATATTAATTTGGCCAGAGAAAGCAGGACCATATGGTGCCATCTATCTGTCATATCTGGTACTACACCACACTCAGATTGGTCAACTCAAAAGGGAATGTTAATTTTAACTCCTTCGCTACACAAAGCTGATATCTCTCCTCACACATTCATAAGGCCTAAAAAAATAAATTGTTTGTTTCCTGTAACGGTCCGAAAAAAAATAAGGTATGTAGGTTGGTAAGAATTTTTTTTTTTTTGCATTATTTTTTTGGTCAAAAATGTGTGTTTTATGCATGTTTTATGTTGAGTTGGGAGGGCGGAAAAAACTTAAGGGTAGGGATTTTTTTGAATAAAAACTTGTTAGGGTATGGTTACAGGAAACAAACAGCTTTTTTTTTAGGCCTAAAGAAAGATTCCTTCCACTCTTCCTTATTACCAAAAAAAATCCCTGTGTTACACCATTCACCAATTTTATTATGCCTTATATGTTTTCTTTGTGTTTCAGTATATCAATTTGGGTTTTCATAGAATTTTATTATGCCTTATATGTTTTCTTTGTGTTTCAGTATATCAATTTGGGTTTTCATAGAATTTTATTATGCCTTTAATATATGTTTTCTTTGTGTTTCAGTATATCAATTTGGGTTTTCATAGGAGGAGGAATAGCTCTCGTTATCTTACTACTTCTGTGTTGTGTGTGTTGCGGCTGCAGAAAAACATGCGATTGTTCACGTGATGGTAAGTACCTTTGAAATCTGTTCTTACAAAATGGCTGCCACGCATTGCATTGTGGGAGAAAAATGGCTGCCATGCATTGCATTGTGGGAGAAAAATGGCTGCCATGCATTGCATTGTGGGAGAAAAATGGCTGCCATGCATTGCATTGTGGGATATATTTATGCGACCTTATCTCTATTAATATATAACAGTCAAGACTTAGCTGCAATATGGCAGAAAAAGTGACAAAAAAAAACAAAATTCCAAAAATATTTGAAATATAAATATTACCAACATCTCTTCAAATATCTTACCAATTAATTCAAGTGTTAATAATAGGAGTTTTGTAGTTTGTAGTTTGGGTTCTAATTAGCAATTTTCATTTAAATATTTCAAAAAGAATGCTTTCATTTGAAAGATACCACTGGTAAAGCCAATGCATTTACAGAAAGGCTCTGGTAGGCTTGAATGACTCAACAGTGTGATTGTGTTTTGAATATATACCAGATATTATTGAAATAGTTTATTTTCATGTTAACTTATGGTGTCTGACTTCATGTTTTAGTGATGGTTTAATGCATAAATATTAGGTAATTATATCTCTTGTTCACTATTGTTCATACTTAAAAAGAATTTGGTACATTGATTAACATGCTGTTTTCTGATATAATACAATATGTTGTCACTTAATATTAATTAATGCACTTTAACATGTTTCTAATTGGCGTTTACTTATTAACATGCTGTTTGCTGATTGGCTGACACACTTTTACGTGCTATTTTCTGATTGGACAAGACATTAACCTGCTGTTTGCTAATTGGTTGACACACTTTTACATGCTATTTTCTGATTGGTCGAGACATTAACATGCTGTTTTCTGATTGGTTGATACAGGAGCAGACAGTTGGGATACAGGTATACAACCGATTTGTCTAGTGTAGCAAACCTTTTCAAACATGAATGAAAAAGCAAATCTACATTTGCCAGTATGAAACCCATTTGATCCATATACCCTTTGTATATAGAGATGGAACCCTAAAAACTACTAATTCTATTTATTTAAGACATACGTTTAAAATTCTTTTTCAACTTTTTTAATCGTTTGGGATATTAAAAACTTTATTCCTCCCATCTTGGAAGATTAAAAACTTTCTTTTTTATTTCTTGGGAATTTGGAGACTTTATTCTTTGTAAAGGTGAAATCTTTAGTGTTTGCTAATGAGATATAATATTTATGAGGATTTTGGTAACTTTCCAGTACTTTCAATTCTGTTTTCCTTTTTTCCTTAAATTATCTTTGTCTGAAATCAAGCTTTTTTCGGTATCTTGGATGATTGGGTGGTTTTGTGTTGTAGTTCAGTTTGAATCCTTTCTGTTTAGTCATCAGTATGTTTTGATCAAGGAATGGATTTCTGTCTGTCCAAGAACAATTTGATTTTTATGTTTGCCTGCTTGTGTGTCTTCCAAAATAGTACGTAACCCATCTATGACAGTAATGGCCAAAAAGCCTGAGCATTTTCAGGTGACAGCTTTTAGACAAAAGAGCATTTTGGAAAGTATGTAAAGGAGAAATGTTCATTCGTATTTTATCTTCTACTCATTTCAAATATGTTGTTGAAACATGTATCTTTTCTTGATTATCATCAAAAGTGTCGAGTAAACAATTTCCCTCAACCGACTATTAATAAATTAATAGTGTCCTAAATTGCTGGGAATTCATGATAATTATGCTTGAGAGTTCCGCTGGATATTTTGTCTGGATCTCTGATACTTTTGACAATGAATATTTTTTACAAAAACAATTGAAGTAGAGCTATTGATAATGTTCTCATTAATTAACATTTCTCCTTCAAATATTCTCTGCTTTTGCCTGAAAGACTACCATAGTTGTCAGGTTGCAATCTGGCCAGTTTGAGTAAGTGGGTTAAATTAGCCATCATGACCTGTCAACCTGGTGATCTAATGTAAATATTGCTGTTATATTGTTGAATGATAAAGAAACAATTGTCCTTTTGAAAGTAATTTGGTAACGAATCTAAAAGTTCAAAATTTATTAACCCTTTCCATGCTGAGGCTACTTTCGTCCATGACAGAAAAATGCAAAAATTGTTTGAAAACCATCTAAACCCTGTCATGTTGGTATTCATTGGAAAGCTCTCGCTGAGTACTATCAGGTGATTACCCATATGCCAGGGTTTAAGTAATTTTCCAGTTGTTGTTTTTTTGCGTCATTTTGTTTTGACCAAAGTTCGCCACCAGCAGTCAAATAGTTGAAAGGAGTTCTGATCAACATTCTTTCACATATTATCTAAAATATGCTTTATGGAGGAAGTTGTCATCCACATTGGCGTGAGGATTTGGCCGCTGAGAAGGTCAATGAGGTCAGATCGGCAGGGTAACACACAATTGATGGCATATGATTGATCATTGTTCTATTACTAATTCATTGATTTATTGATTGATTTGGTGGTGGTATTTTGATTTCTACTTAATTCTCATTAACCCTTTATGGTGAATTGCACTGGTATAATAAATGATATATATGAATATATATATGTGTGTATATATGTATATATATACATACATACATACATACATACATACATACATACATGCATACAAACATACATACATACATACATACATATAGATACATACATACATACACATACATACATGCATATATACATTTACATACATATATTCTGTTTCTGGATACCTTATCCTCAAAAGCATCTGATACTATTATTTGAAACATTTGGATAGTGATTCCTTCCAATTAGTTGGAATAAAACTATTCTTTAGATACTTTATCCTTCAAAATATTAGAATATCCTGTAGATTCTGTACCCTTAACACCTAAACAGTTTTGCTAGGAATATCCTTTAGATACTGTACCCTTAAAACCTCAACAGTATTGTTAGGGATGCCCTTTAGATATTGTACCCTTAAAATTTCAACAGTATTGCTAGGATTATCCTTTAGATATTGTACCCTTAAAACTGCAACAGCATTGTTAGGAGTATCCTTTAGATACTGTACCCTTAAAACATCAACACTGTTGGTAGGAATATCCTTTAGACATCAACAGTATTGCGAGGTGTGTCTTTTGGATACTTCCTGTAAATCTGAGTCATTGATTTATATACTTATAATTTATATATATATATATATATATATATATATATATATATATATATATATATATATATATATATATATATATATATATATATATTATATATATATATATATATATATATGTATATATATATATATATATATATATATATATATATATTATATATATATATATATATATATATATATTATATATATGTATATGTATAAACATATATGTATACATATATCAATATGTATACATATATATATATATATATAGTCATACATAAATATATATATATATATATATATATATATATATATATATATATATATATATATCATTTGCAATAAGTATCTTACCAACTTCCCTCTTTGGTTTCACAAGAATTGCTTCCATAGTGAAATTGATCAGTACTTTCAAATAGCAAGATATAGATAAATAGGTTGAAGTGCAGATACATTCTCCCTACGAGTGCATATTTCTACTCGGGTAGTCAAAGAAATCCATCGCGCAGGAATTTGTGTGAAGTTGAATCTTGTCTTCATCCTCCATTGGTTGTGATAGGATTTGGCGGAGGAATGATCGCAGGAATATGCAGGAGTCGGTAGCTTATCACGTATTTAGTGGGTGATTTGTGCTGACATATTTTATGACGGGTTGATACGAGGTCACTCTGTGCTACTAGTTCAGGTCACTATTACACTCGGTGTCCTGAACACTAGTGCTTAAATGGCCTGCCCCGATCAGAGTCATTAAGTGGCCTCTGGCATTGCTGCTGACTACTTGCTGTTGTTGACCTCAGAGGGCCTACCCCAATAGCCGAGTGGTCAAAAGCATTGCTGCTGACTGCACGCTGTCTGTCACCTCAGAGGGCATGCCCCAATAGCCGAGTGGTCTCAGGCATTGCTGCTGACTGCTCGCTGTCTTTCACCTCAGAGGGCCTGCCCCAATAGCCGAGTGGTCTAAAGCATTGCTGCTGACTGCTTGCTGTCTTTCACCTCAGAGGGCCTGCCCCAATAGCCGAGTGGTCTAAGGCATTGCTGCTGACTGCACGCTGTCTTTCACCTCAGAGGGCCTACCCCTATAGCCGAGTGGTCTAAGGCATTGCTGCTGACTGCACGCTGTCTTTCACCTCAGAGGGCCTACCCCAATAGCCGAGGTGGTCAAAAGCATTGCTGCTGACTGCTCACTGTCTTTGACCTCAGAGGGCCTACCCCAATAGCCGAGTGGTCTAAAGCATTGATGCTGACTGCTCACTGTCTTTGACCTCAGAGGGCCTGCCCAATAGCCGAGTGGGTCTAAGGCATTGCTGCTGACTGCACGCTGTCTTTCACCTCAGAGGGCCTGCCCCAATAGCCGAGTGGTCTAAGGCATTGCTGCTGACTGCACGCTGTCTTTCACCTCAGAGGGCCTGCCCAATAGCCGAGTGGTCTAAGGCATTGCTGCTGACTGCACGCTGTCTTTCACCTCAGAGGGGCCTACCCAATAGCCGAGTGGTCTAAGGCATTGCTGCTGACTGCACGCTGTCTTTCACCTCAGAGGGCCTGCCCCAATAGCCGAGTGGTCTCAGGCATTGCTGCTGACTGCTTGCTGTCTTTCACCTCAGAGGGCCTGCCCCAATAGCCGAGTGGTCTCAGGCATTACTGCTGACTGCTTGCTGTCTTTCACCTCAGAGGGCCTGCCCCAATAGCCGAGTGGTCTAAGGCATTGCTGCTGACTGCTCGCTGTCTTTCACCTCAGAGGGCCTGCCCCAATAGCCGAGTGGTCTAAGGCATTGCTGCTGACTGCTTGCTGTCTTTCACCTCAGAGGGCATGCCCAATAGCCGAGTGGTCTAAAGCATTGCTGCTGACTGCTTGCTGTCTTTCACCTCAGAGGGCCTGCCCCAATAGCCGAGTGGTCTAAAGCATTGCTGCTGACTGCTTGCTGTCTTTCACCTCAGAGGGCCTGCCCCAATAGCCGAGTGGTCTAAAGCATTGCTGCTGACTGCTTGCTGTCTTTCACCTCAGAGGGCCTGCCCCAATAGCTGAGTGGTCTAAAGCATTGCTGCTGACTGCTTGCTGTCTTTCACCTCAGAGGGCCTGCCCCAATAGCCGAGTGGTCTAAGGCATTGCTGCTGACTGCACGCTGGCTTTCACCTCAGAGGGCCTGCCCCAACAGCCGAGTGGTCTAAGGCATTGCTGCTGACTGCTCACTGTCTCTCACCTCAGAGGGCCTGCCCCAATAGTCGAGTGGTCTAAGGCATTGCTGCTGACTGCTCGCTGTCTTTCACCTCAGAGGGCCTGCCCCTATAGCCGAGTGGTCTAAGGCATTGCTGCTGACTGCTCGCTGTCTTTCACCTCAGAGGGCCTGCCCCAATAGCCGAGTGGTCTAAAGCATTCCTGCTGACTGCTCACTGTCTTTCACCTCAGAGGGTCTGCCCCAATAGCCGAGTGGTCTAAAGCATTCCTGCTGACTGCTTGCTGTCTTTCACCTCAGAGGGCCTGCCCCAATAGCTGAGTGGTCAAAAGCATTCCTGCTGACTGCTCACTGTCTCTCACCTCAGAAGGCCTGCCCCAATAGCCGAGTGGTCTAAGGCATTGCTGCTGACTGCTTGCTGTCTTTCACCTCAGAGGGCCTGCCCCAATAGCCGAGTGGTCTAAAGCATTGCTGCTGACTGCTCACTGTCTTTCACCTCAGAGGGCCTGCCCCAATAGCCGAGTGGTCTGAGGCATTGCTGCTGACTGCTCGCTGTCTTTCACCTCAGAGGGCCTGCCCCAATAGCTGGGTGGTCTAAGGCATTGCTGCTGACTGCTTGCTGTCTTTCACCTCAGAGGGCCTGCCCCAATAGCCGAGTGGTCTAAGGCATTGCTGCTGACTGCTCGCTGTCTTTCACCTCAGAGGGCCTGCCCAATAGCCGAGTGGTCTAAGGCATTGCTGCTGACTGCTTGCTGTCTTTCACCTCAGAGGGCATGCCCCAATAGCCGAGTGGTCTAAAGCATTGCTGCTGACTGCTTGCTGTCTTTCACCTCAGAGGGCCTGCCCCAATAGCCGAGTGGTCTAAAGCATTGCTGCTGACTGCTTGCTGTCTTTCACCTCAGAGGGCCTGCCCCAATAGCCGAGTGGTCTAAAGCATTGCTGCTGACTGCTTGCTGTCTTTCACCTCAGAGGGCATGCCCCAATAGCCGAGTGGTCTAAAGCATTCCTGCTGACTGCTTGCTGTCTTTCACCTCAGAGGGCCTGCCCCAATAGCTGAGTGGTCAAAAGCATTCCCTGCTGACTGCTCACTGTCTCTCACCTTAGAAGGCCTGCCCCAATAGCCGAGTGGTCTAAGGCATTGCTGCTGACTGCTCGCTGTCTTTCACCTCAGAGGGCCTGCCCTATAGCCGAGTGGTCTAAGGCATTGCTGCTGACTGCTCGCTGTCTTTCACCTCAGAGGGCCTGCCCCAATAGCCGAGTGGTCTAAAGCATTCCTGCTGACTGCTCACTGTCTTTCACCTCAGAGGGTCTGCCCCAATAGCCGAGTGGTCTAAAGCATTCCTGCTGACTGCTCACTGTCTTTCACCTCAGAGGGCATGCCCCAATAGCCGAGTGGTCTAAAGCATTCCTGCTGACTGCTTGCTGTCTTTCACCTCAGAGGGCCTGCCCCAATAGCTGAGTGGTCAAAAGCATTCCTGCTGACTGCTCACTGTCTCTCACCTTAGAAGGCCTGCCCCAATAGCCGAGTGGTCTAAGGCATTGCTGCTGACTGCTTGCTGTCTTTCACCTCAGAGGGCATGCCCCAATAGCCGAGTGGTCTAAAGCATTCCTGCTGACTGCTTGCTGTCTTTCATCTCAGAGGGCCTGCCCCAATAGCCGAGTGGTCTAAGGCATTGCTGCTGACTGCACGCTGTCTTTCACCTTTAAGGGCCTGCCCCAACAGCCGAGTGGTCTAAGGCATTGCTGCTGACTGCTCACTGTCTCTCACCTCAGAGGGCCTGCCCCAATAGTCGAGTGGTCTAAGGCATTGCTGCTGACTGCTCGCTGTCTTTCACCTCAGAGGGCCTGCCCCTATAGCCGAGTGGTCTAAGGCATTGCTGCTGACTGCTCGCTGTCTTTCACCTCAGAGGGCCTGCCCCAATAGCCGAGTGGTCTAAAGCATTCCTGCTGACTGCTCACTGTCTTTCACCTCAGAGGGTCTGCCCCAATAGCCGAGTGGTCTAAAGCATTCCTGCTGACTGCTCACTGTCTCTCACCTCAGAGGGCCTGCCTCGATAGCAGAGTGGTCTAAGGTGTTGCTGCTGACTGCATGTTGTCTTTTACCACTGAGGGCCTGCCTCGATAGCCAAATGGTCTAAGGCATTGCCGCTGACTGCTTGCTGTCTTTCACCTCAGAGTGCCTGCCTCGATAGCCGATTGGTTTAAGGCATTGCTGTTGACTGCTCACTCTCTCCCACTACCAAGGACCTGCCCCGATAGCTAAGTGGTCTAAGGCATTGCATAGCACTGCTGACTGTTAGCTGTCTCTCTCCACTGAGGGCCTGCCTTAATAGCCAAGTGGTCTAAGGCATTGCTGCTGACTGCTTGCTGTCTTTCACCTCAGAGTGCCTGCCTCGATAGCCGAGTGGTTTAAGGCATTGCTGCTGACTGCACGCTGTCTTTCACCTCAGAGGGCCTGCCCCAATAGCCGAGTGGTCTAAGGCATTGCTGCTGACTGCTCGCTGTCTTTCACCTCAGAGGGCCTGCCCCTATAGCCGAGTGGTCTAAGGCATTGCTGCTGACTGCTCGCTGTCTTTCACCTCAGAGGGCATGCCCCAATAGCCGAGTGGTCTAAAGCATTCCTGCTGACTGCTTGCTGTCTTTCACCTCAGAGGGCCTGCCCCAATAGCTGAGTGGTCAAAAGCATTCCTGCTGACTGCTCACTGTCTCTCACCTTAGAAGGCCTGCCCCAATAGCCGAGTGGTCTAAGGCATTGCTGCTGACTGCTTGCTGTCTTTCACCTCAGAGGGCCTGCCCCAATAGCCGAGTGGTCTAAGGCATTGCTGCTGACTGCACGCTGGCTTTCACCTCAGAGGGCCTGCCCCAACAGCCGAGTGGTCTAAGGCATTGCTGCTGACTGCTCACTGTCTCTCACCTCAGAGGGCCTGCCCCAATAGTCGAGTGGTCTAAGGCATTGCTGCTGACTGCTCGCTGTCTTTCACCTCAGAGGGCCTGCCCCTATAGCCGAGTGGTCTAAGGCATTGCTGCTGACTGCTCGCTGTCTTTCACCTCAGAGGGCCTGCCCCAATAGCCGAGTGGTCTAAAGCATTCCTGCTGACTGCTCACTGTCTTTCACCTCAGAGGGTCTGCCCCAATAGCCGAGTGGTCTAAAGCATTCCTGCTGACTGCTTGCTGTCTTTCACCTCAGAGGGCCTGCCCCAATAGCTGAGTGGTCAAAAGCATTCCTGCTGACTGCTCACTGTCTCTCACCTCAGAAGGCCTGCCCCAATAGCCGAGTGGTCTAAGGCATTGCTGCTGACTGCTTGCTGTCTTTCACCTCAGAGTGCCTGCCTCGATAGCCGATTGGTTTAAGGCATTGCTGTTGACTGCTCACTCTCTCCCACTACCAAGGACCTGCCCCGATAGCTAAGTGGTCTAAGGCATTGCATAGCACTGCTGACTGTTAGCTGTCTCTCTCCACTGAGGGCCTGCCTTAATAGCCAAGTGGTCTAAGGCATTGCTGCTGACTGCTTGCTGTCTTTCACCTCAGAGTGCCTGCCTCGATAGCCGAGTGGTTTAAGGCATTGCTGCTGACTGCACGCTGTCTTTCACCTCAGAGGGCCTGCCCCAATAGCCGAGTGGTCTAAGGCATTGCTGCTGACTGCTCGCTGTCTTTCACCTCAGAGGGCCTGCCCCAATAGCCGAGTGGTCTAAAGCATTCCTGCTGACTGCTTGCTGTCTTTCACCTCAGAGGGCCTGCCCAATAGCTGAGTGGTCAAAAGCATTCCTGCTGACTGCTCACTGTCTCTCACCTTAGAAGGCCTGCCCCAATAGCCGAGTGGTCTAAGGCATTGCTGCTGACTGCTTGCTGTCTTTCACCTCAGTGGGCCTGCCCCAATAGCCGAGTGGTCTAAAGCATTGCTGCTGACTGCTCACTGTCTTTCACCTCAGAGGCCTGCCCCAATAGCCGAGTGGTCTGAGGCATTGCTGCTGACTGCTCGCTGTCTTTCACCTCAGAGGGCCTGCCCCAATAGCTGGGTGGTCTAAGGCATTGCTGCTGACTGCTTGCTGTCTTTCACCTCAGAGGGCCTGCCCCAATAGCCGAGTCAGAGGGCCTGCCCCAATAGCCGAGTGGTCTAAGGCATTGCTGCTGACTGCTTGCTGTCTTTCACCTCAGAGGGCATGCCCCAATAGCTGAGTGGTCTAAAGCATTGCTGCTGACTGCTTGCTGTCTTTCACCTCAGAGGGCCTGCCCAATAGCCGAGTGGTCTAAAGCATTGCTGCTGACTGCTTGTTGTCTTTCACCTCAGAGGGCCTGCCTCGATAGCGAGTGGTCTAAAGCATTGCTGCTGACTGCTTGCTGTCTTTCACCTCAGAGGGCCTGCCCCAATAGCTGAGTGGTCTAAAGCATTGCTGCTGACTGCTTGCTGTCTTTCATCTCAGAGGCCTGCCCCAATAGCGTGTGGTCTAAGGCATTGCTGCTGACTGCACGCTGTCTTTCACCTCAGAGGGCCTGCCCCAACAGCCGAGTGGTCTAAGGCATTGCTGCTGACTGCTCACTGTCTCTCACCTCAGAGGGCCTGCCCAATAAGTCGAGTGGTCTAAGGCATTGCTGCTGACTGCTCGCTGTCTTTC